>AWOL01S0019830.1:32725-89650 GCA_000715115.1 Nicotiana otophora
TCATTTCACATCCTCATGGAATCATCCTTCTTTTTTACAAATAGAACCGGCGTACCCCAAGGTGACACACTAGGCCGAATAAATCCCTTATCAAGGAGTTCCTGAAGCTGTTCCTTCAACTCCTTCAACTCCGCCGGTGCCATATGATACAGTGGAATAGAAATGGGCTGAGTACCAGACACCAAATCAATACCGAAGTCACTATCCCTGTCAGGCGGCATGCCCGACAGGTCTGCAGGAAACACATCCGGAAAATCACGTACCACCAAAACAAAATCAATGGCATAAGTCTCTGCACTAACATCCCTCACAAACGCCAAATAAGATAGGCAACCCTTCTCAACCATACGCTGAGCCTTCAAATATGAAATCACCCTACTAGGTACATAATTTATAGAACCGCTCCACTCAACCCTCAGAAATCCCGGCATCGCTAACATCACGGTCTTAGCGTGACAATCTAGAACATCATGACATGGAGATAACCAATCCAAACCTAATATCACATCAAAGCCAACCATACTGAGCAGCAAAAGGTCCACTCGGGTCTCCAGACCCCCAATAGTCACCACACATGACCGATATACACGGTCCACAATAATAGTATAGCCCACAGGAGTAGATACATGAACAGATGAAACTAAAGACTCACGAGGCATATCTAGAAAATAGGCAAAATACGAGGAAACATATGAATACGTGTAACTAGGGTCAAATAATACAGAGGCATCTCTGTGACAAACTGAGACAATACCTGTAATCACAACATCTAAGCAATAACATCTAGTCCGGTAGGGAGGGCATAGAAATGGCCTTGGCCACCCCCTGATCTTCCTCCCCCTCTAGAGCGACCCCTAGTTGACTGGGCTCCACCCCTAGCTGGCTGAGCTCCACCCCTGTCTGGCTGAGCGGGTGGTGGAGGAACTAGTGCTGGTGCCATCGGCCAAGCACTCCACTGTGGAGTCCCACCCAATAGAATAGGTCAATCTATCATAATGTGACCAAAATCTCCACACTCGAAACAACCCCTCTGACGAAACTACTGCTCCTAATGCCCAAAAGAGCTATCCGAGGATACCTGAGCGGGCGAGGCATGATGAGAACTCTATGTTGGTAGTGCACTGAATGATGACTGGCCCTGCTGATGACTATGAGAACCATGGCCAGACGATGCACCACGGTGAAATGGCCGAGCTGACTGGGCCTGTCTGAAATGACGACCTCTACCGTGCTGGAACTGACCCCCAAAAGGAGCACCGCTGAGTCTTCTCTGACCACGAGGCCTCTTGGCCTCTCTCTTAACCCTCTCTTGACCGCGAACCATCTCAATCTGCCGAGCAATGTCGACAACCTCATCAAAGGTAGCACCAGACACCCTTTCTTTAGTCATGAGAAACCGTAGCTGAAAAGTGAGACCATCTATAAACCTCATGATCCTCTCCCTGTTTGTGGGAACCAACCAGATAGCATGACGGGCCAACTCCAAGAATCGCATCTCATACTGTGTTACAGACATATCACCCTGGCGAAGCTGCTCAAACTATCTGCACAGCTCCTCTTTGCAGGACTGAGGCAAAAACTTCTCCAAAAAGACCACGGAGAACTGCTGCCAAGTAAGAGGTGTTGCGCCAACAGGCATACGACTCTCATAAGTCTCCCACCATCTGAGTGCATCCCCAGATAACTGAAAAGTAGTGAATGAGACCCCACAAGTCTCCAGAATAATAGCTATACAGAATATCTTCTAACACTTGTCCAAGAAGTCCTGGGCATCCTCTCTCTCTGTGCCACTGAAAGGTGGAGGCTGGAGTCTCCCAAACCTCTCCAACCTACGCTTATCATCCTCAGGCATAACAGGAATCATATAATCCTGAGCAGCTACAAACGGCTGGGCTGGTGGTGCCACAGGTGTCTGGAGTCTCTGAACAACCTGCTCGGGTGTGCGAGCGATGGGAGTCTGAGTGCCTCCCCCAGCCTGAGAAGTGGCTGCGACCGTCAAGATAGAGACCGCCTGAGCAAGGCCAGTACACGATATCAGAATCTGAGCTAGGGCCTCCTGGAGGCCTGGAATCACAATAGGCACAGGTGGTGCATCAACAACTGGAATCTGGTCCTGATCTGGGACAACTGGTGGATCTGCAGGTACTGCCCCAGCTGTTGTACGGGCTGCACCTCTGCCCCTACCACGACCTCTACCGCAGCCTCAGCCTCTCGCGGTCCTGGCTGATGGTACTGGTGGCTGGCCCTCCTAGCCGGTAGTACGATTCCTTACCATCTGTGAGAGAATGAAATAACAGGTATTTAATTACCAGAATAAACAGATTCACACGACAAGAATCCAAGAATGTGAAATTTTCCTAAGGGTTTTGCAGCCTCTCGAAGATAAGTGCAGATGTCTCCGTACCGATCCGCAAGACTCTACTAACCCGCTCATGACTCGTGAGACCTATGTAACCCAGGCTCCGATAACAACTTGTCACGACCCAAAACCTAACCCGTCATGATGGCACCTATCGTGGTACTAGGAAAGCTGACCTTTCCAAAACATTTTCAAAATTTAATAGAAGTGAATTAAGACATTTAAAATAACCGGAGTTTCTCATAAATACGAGGTAAAACCCAAATAAACATAAGTGCGGAAAAATAGCCCGGCATCGGGGTGTCACTAAGTCATGAGAATCTAAGTATTTAAAACTATTACAACCAATGTCTACATATCAGTACAAAACGGAAAGAAGTGTGGAAGGAGTAACAAGGTCCTGCGGACGCTGGCAGCTACCTTGCAGTCTACGGAACTCAACAGGCCTAGATTCAACAATCTCCGTGCCCAGACACACCAGGATCTACACATGTAGTATAGGGTGTAGTATGAGTACAACCAACTCAGCAAGTAACAAAAATAAATAAGGAATCGAGAAGTAGTGACAAGCTATACAGAACAATTCAGTTGATAATTTTCACAGTTAAGAGTAAACACGAGAAAAGATCAGTTGCATAATTACCAATTCCAGCCAGACAATTATCAGCTAAATGCAGTAACAAAGTGCAATAGCTGAAACCTCACAGACACTGTTACCCAAACCCTTAATAACTCGACACTCAACTATCATCCCTCAATGCACATGCTTAATAGGTACCTGCACTCACTAGGGGTGTTCAGACTCATGAGGGGCTCCTACAACCCAAGCGCTATAATTCGCACGGACAACTCACGTGCTGCACGGACAAATCACATGCTATAATATCACATCGGGATCCGCACAGACAACTGATGTGCCATAGTATAAACATAAGGATCCGCATAGATAACTCACGTTCCATAGAACAATACCTCACAACCAGGACCTCGGCCTTACTCAGTCATGAATCTCTTTAGTCTCATAGCTCTCAATAAAGAAAGGAAAAACAGCCCAAATCAAAGTGTTACAGTATATCATCAGGGAAAATAGTAGAGACTGAGGTAAACATGTACAAGAATCACTATGACTGAATATAACTACCAGGAGCAGGCATATAGCCTAAGGATAATTTCTAACATGAAAGGCAGTCAAGTTCTAGTAGACAGGAAAGCATATAAACACAAATAAAGGCTATTAGACTTCACAGTCTCCCGGGACGGACCAAGTCTCAATCCCTCATGGCGTACATCCACACGCCAGTCACCTAGCATGGGTTCCACCTCCAAACAGTCACATTATACCAAACTCCGAGTTTCATGCCCTCAAGACCATATTTAAAACCGTTACTTACCTCAACAGTGTAGAACTCGAACTCCGGAATGCTCTTTCCTCTCGAACCGGCCTCCAAATGACCCGAATCTAGCAACGAGCAATAAAATACGATCAATATGAGCTAAAGAAATGAATCCCACAAGGAAAATACCAATTTATAGGCCAAACCCCGAAATTCACTCAAACCCGGCCCCTGGGCCCACGTCTTGAAATCTGACAAAAAGTCACAAAACCCGAAAGCCCATTCACTCCCTAGTCTACCCATATTAAATTTATCAAAATCCGACCTCATTTGGTCCCTCAAACCCCCAAATTACTCTCTCCAAAATTCCAAGCCCTAACCCCTTATTTCACTCCAAAGATCCTACTAATTAGGTGAGAAATCAACGGGAAAACACCATAGCTAAGGATAATTAGGCTCATGGAACTTAACTCAGTGATAACCCTCGAATTTCCTTCCAAAACTCACTCCAAAGGCTCCAATGTCCGTGTTCCAAATTGTGAAAATGAGGAAAAAGCTCGAAGTCCCCTTTTTATATTTTCTGTCCAGCAAAACCGCACCTGCGGTCCAATATCCACACATGCGGAGCCGCTTCTGCGGTTAGGAACTCTGCTCCTACGGAAACTCACTTAACGCACTGGCCCTGCACCTGCGTCCCAGGTCTCGCACCTGCGCATTTCCCTCCGCTTCTGCGGAAACAGCCAAACTCCTCTCTTCCGCATCTGCGACTTAGACTCACATCTGCAGGCTCGTAGATGCGACCACTTCTACGCACCTGCGGTTCTAGCCCACGTCCTCCATGTTCGTATCTGCAGCTTACCAAGCGCACCAGCTACCTCGCACCTGCGACTCCCCCTCCGCAGGTGCGGAAATACCAGTAGCTTCAGCTGCATTTTTTCAACTTCAAACAATCTGTTAATCACCCGGAATCACCCCGAGCCCCTCGGGACCTCAACAAAACATACCAACAAGTCATATATCAATATACGAACTTAGTCGAGCCTTCGAATCACTTAAAACAACATCAAAATACCACATTACCCTCGGATTCAAGCCTAAGAACTTCTAAACTTCCAAATTCGACAACCGATGCCGAAACCAACTAAACCACGTCCGAATGACCTCAAAATTTACACACATGTCACAAATGACACAACAAACCTACTCCAACTTCCGAAAATCCATTCCGACCCCGATATCAAATTTTCTACTGCCGACTGAAATCGCCAAATTTTCAACTTTTGCCAATTCAAGCCTAATTCCACTACGGACCTCCAAATCACATTCCGGACACACTCCTACATTCAAAATCACCTCAAGAAGCTAATGGAACCATCAGAATTAAATTCCGAGATCGTTTACACATAAGTCAACATTTGGTTGACTTTTCTAACTTAATCTTCTAAATGAGAGACTAAGTGTCTCAATCCACTTCGGACCCGAACCAACTAACCTGGTATATCATAACATAGCTGAAAAGCATAAAAGGAAGCAGAAATGGGAGAAACATGGCTATAAATCTCGAAACGATCGGCCGGGTGGTTACAAAGGTAGAAGAGGTAGAGTTTGGAGTCCACCATGATTTACATGAAAGAACAAGAATCCTTGATGAATGAAGTCAACTCTTAAGGCTCAAATGTCACACTAGAATTACATGAGATGAGCAAGTTGCACCTTTTTGAAAATTTTGACACATTGCTTAGAATTCATGAGTATTTTGGGTAATTGTTGGTTCCAACTAAGTATGAATGACTTTTAGGTCACTCCTTGAAATGATCATACAACGAGTAAAGGAGGTAGCTAATATAGTTTCTTGAGGACAAGCAAAGACTTAAGTTTAAGGGAGTTGATAGGTATATATTTTAACCACTTATTAGTACCTTCTTGCTTTAGTTTTTAGCCTTAAAGTAATGACTTTTGTCTCCAAATTTAGTGGAAATGGTTGAATTGCAGGTGTGCGGAAGAATGTAAGCTTAATGAAGAAAAATAACTCGAAAAAGAGATAATCTAGCCAAGTTTAGCAAAGAGGAGAAATCTAAGAAAGTTGCGGTCCGCATAATTCCATCCGCGACTGTAAAAGCAAGTTCCGCAGAAGATGAAATGCGGCTGCAGAAGAAGAACTGGAGCTTTAGGGAGTTTTGGCAGAAGTGCGGTCCGCAGACTTAAAATGTGCGGTCGCACTTGGTTCGATAAACATGTTCGCACTGAAAAACGCTAAAAGATCAGAGAATGTGCAATCAAACAAGTCTGAAGCCTTCTCAAATGCGGCCCGCCTAAATTCATGTGCAGCCGCAGAAGCTAAAGTACGGCCGCAAAATTCCTCCAACTGAAAGCACCTGCAACATTAATGTAGAAAAGTGCGGATCGCAGAAGTTAAAGTGCGGATCGCAGAAGTTAAAGTGCAGCCGCAGAACCCTCCGGAAGGTATTTTTGTCAGAAAATTTGGAGCACTATAAATAGTCGTGTATCACTTTTTAGGGCATCTTTTTTGTATTGTAGCAGCAGCTGGTAGTTATTCTTAGATATTTGGGGAATGTTTGAGCTACAATTAGAGAGGATCAATTACTTTTCCATTTTATTTTAGCTTTATGACTTTAATTTCTTCTTCTTTTTATCTTTCTATGTTCATTGCCATGAGTAGCTAGATTTTTATCTAAGGTTATGATCCAACCCTAGTGTGTAAAACTTATGGTAATATTAATGCTTGCTATTGATTGAGTTATTGTTATTTAGCCTTTTTTATGCTTTAAAGTTAGAATTAATGGTTACAAACATTGATTCATGCCTATTTGACTTTGTTCTTACTTGAGAAAGAGAAATTTAGTCTAGAAAAACTTGGCTAACAAGAAATTGATCTACTTGAAGTATCGATTAGTTTAATTAAAGGACTTGAACTAGAGATAGGTATAATCTAACTTGCACTCATATTCAATTACTTTAATTACTATCCATTCGGACTTGAGAGAGCCCGATTGGGCATAATTATTCCTTAACCGAGAGGTATTGAGTGAATACTTGCGTATTATGAGTCATAACAAACCCCGATCTGCCAAGCAAGTATAGATTTACTTTACCCATTATGTTTATACCTAGGTTAATGTTACAACCCTAGGAGTTTCTCTATTTGACAAAACTTCAAAAACACTTCAATTAATACTTGTTTGCTAGCTTAGTCAAAATCACTAGTAGTTTAATTTAGCAAAATTGATACAAACTCTTGTTTGGAAGTCAAATCTAGTTATTTTGAGTCTCTCTCTTGAGTATTTACTTTAATCCCCAATTTAAACTCCTTGTAAATTCGATCCCGATTCGCGTTGAGTTTATTATTGTAAAGACCATTTCATATTCCCTTAATTGGGGTATGAGTTGGTTGTGATCAAAACATTATTACTACTCTATAAAATCTTAGATTTAATTGTGAAAATCTATGGAAAAGTAATGAAAATTAAACAAATTCAAGTTAAAGTTACTAACCTATGACGTTGGGAAGAAATTGCTCTACAAAATCATCTTTATGTGGAGTCTATGTCTCAAAGATGGAACAAAATGAGCTTAATCCTGAAACCCTCATTTTTACCCAGCTGCAGGTATCGCAATTGCAAACTCTTTTTACAATTGCGATGTTCAAAAAAACGAACAGCTGATTGCAATTGCGAACCAACCCCTAAGCCTCAGATCTCGCAATTGCGACACAAGTATCGCAATTGCGGTAGTCGCAAATACGATAGAAAGCTCGCAATTGAGAAGGATAGCGCATTGCAAATGCAAACTGAGCTTTGCAAATGCGAAGCTTCCCCAACTCCCCCCAGTATTGCAAATGCGACAAAAGACCCCTCGCAAATGCAACCGAAATTTCACAATTGCGAAGTTGCCCTAGCTCCTCCCAGCATCGCAAATGCGAGCTAGCATTAGAAAATGTGATCTCGCATTTGCGAACATAATCACACCCAAGATACACCCAAAAATGGGATATGAAATGGTCGTTAGCAATATATAATACCCAACAAGAGTCGGGGTTGAACCATAAGGAATTTATTTGGTAGACATTCAAGTAAGCAACTTAATGTATCTCAAGGTGGAATATTGAATCTATTAATTAAACTAAGATGTTTCCAAGGAACAATTCAACAAACACTAGATATGCAATAATTCAAAGAAGTTGCAACAAATAGAGAAAAGCCAAGAGTTGTATTTCTAACCTAGGTGTAAACCTAATGGGTAAAATCTAATATGTTTGCTTGTTCGATTGAGGCTGTTATGACTCTCAAATCTCAAGTGTGCACTCAATACCTCTCGATTAAAGATTGATCATGCTCAATTTAGCTTTCTCAAGTTTTAATGGGTAGATATAAGTGTATCTGATACGAGCCCAAGTTGGATTGTGCTATCTCTAGTACAAATTAATTAAACCAATCTATCCATCAACTAGTTTAATTTCATGTTAGCCAAGTTTTTCTAGACTTAGTTCTTCTTTCTCAAGTAAGAACAAGGTAAAAAAATTCATGAATTAATGTTTGCAGCTACTAATTCAACTTTAAAACATAAACATGGCTAAATAACACTTAACCCAATCATAAGCAAGCATAATATTAATAACCCATAATATTCACACACTAGGGTTGGGTTATAACCCTAGATAAAAATCTAGTTACTCATAATAAAGGACATAGAAAGATAAATACAAGATGGAATTAAAGACATAAAACCAAAATAAAAGAAAGAATATAAAATCTTCTCCAATTGCAGCTCAAACTTGCTCAAAATCGCTAAAAGTAACTAACTCCCAGATGTTACAGTGAAAAGATGCCATAAAAAAGCTATAAAGTTCTATTTAAAGGACTCCCGAAATTTCTATGAAAAATACCATTAAGAGAGTTTGCGGCCGCCAAATGAGATTTGTGGTCAGCACTATGCGGGGTTGACTTTGCTTGTGATGTCAGTGAGTGAAGTTATGTGGTCGCACTTCAGGCATTGCGGCCGCACATCAGCTTTGCCGGCCGTACTATTAATTCTGCGGACCGCACTTGAGGAGGCTTTAGATACGACTAACTGCTCAATCTCTGATCATTCATTTCATCAGTGCAAATTGTTTTGCAGATCAGAGTGTGACCGTACATTTTCTTCTGCAGGCCGCACTTTTGCCTAATATTTTTAAAGCTTCAGTTTATCTTTTGCGGTCGCATTTTTTCTTTTGCGGAGCACAAATACTTTTGCGTCCGCAGTTCCATTTCTGCGGACTTCACTTTTCTCTGCCCTTCTCCTCTTCCTGAAATGCCTAGAATTATCCTCTTTTTGTATCATTATTCCTCCAAGGCCTTAAATCCTTTCCAGCATACCTGCAATTTAATCATTTTTATTAGAATAGAGATTTATATTAGTACTTTAGGACAAATAACTATAGCAAGAAGGCACTAATAAGTGGCTTAATCCAAATATTCACACAAGTACAATAATATCATACGAACTCGCTCGTAATCTCAAATCATTAAAATAATATTTAAAGCCAAGAATCAAACATCAAAACTCAAATGATTTCAAAGTTCATACTTCAAATTTCAAATTTTCACATAAAGCACCGAAATGACCTCGGGTCACCAGAGACCCCAATCAAATACGCGTACAAGTCCAAAATTATTATACGAACCTATTAAAATTGTCAAAATACCGATCCGAGGTCGTTTACTAACAATGTTGATCGTGGTCTACTCCAACCATTTTCAAGTTAAAAAATCAAGTTTTCTTTAAAATTTTACTTTTAGATTTTTTTAGAAATTAACATGGACAACGCACACAAGTCATAAGTCATCAAATAACGCTATCAAAGGTCTCAAATCGTGAAATATGAAGCTAGAACAAAGCGACCTATCGGGTCGTTACAAATAATCTCCCAAGCACGGCTCCGCATACCGCCTCGAGCAACTCCATCAAGCGTGTGGCTTATCATCATCATCGTCTTCAAATCACGTCAAAATATCATCATCAACAAAATAGAAAAGATGTTCCTAAAGAGCTGTTCAACATACTGTAAGAGATGCAGAGGAATTTAGTTGATTTTCATAACAAATAAAGAAGCATTAAAACTATTAGATATCGAAAATTCTCACTACATGTTCGATGTGTTGATTCAACGAGTTTCGAATCGAATTCTTAAGCATTTTCGAGGAATTCGAGTAGTTTGTCTTTGGCGAATTCGTCGTCCTTTTCAAATAGTAGCTTCAATTCTCTGGTGACTGCAATGACCGCCACTACGATGTTCTCGTCGTCCTTAAAAGATATTTATATTTCATTCATTAAATTTTTTATAAAGATAACATATTATTAATACATTCATAACCAGTTATATTTTACCTATAATTAATTAGACTCTCTAAAGCACATACGTTTTTTAAAACTATTTGAATATTCAAAACAATTGAGTTTATGATACCCGAGTTGTAGCTAGTATTTTAAATATAAAAACAAATGATTAGAAAGAAACTGAGAAATTTAGTAAATCAATCAAAATATAGAATTATTTTAATTTTACAAATTGTGTGTCGTTACAATTAACCCTAAAAATGCACGTATATCACTTGGGAAGACATGTTCTCATTTGCTATTTAGAGCCTTTAAACCCAATAGAAATAATAACAACCATAACAACGCAAATCTTATTGTTTCACNCTCACTGCAAAGAGTTGTTCAGCTTATTATAGAATATAAGTTTCTTCCTACTAATAGCCTGAACCAGACCTATAAAAAGGTAATAAATGTCAAGTGACATCCCCCAGAAAAGGGAATGGTTCAAACTAAATATTGATCGAGCTTATACCACAAAAACTCTTAAATGTGGAATAGGTGGCGTAATCAGAAACAAGCAAGGGGACTAGGTGGTTGGTTTTTACAAAACCTATGCAACGTCACCTATCCATGCAAAATTTCTTGCTTTAAAGCAAGGTTACCTCAAACTTTATTTGCTCGAGATCAAAACAGATGCAATTCAGGTAATAAATCTTTTGGAACATAGATACCCTAATTATGATAACCTTATTCGTGAATGCAGGTTGTTAATGTACCATGTTCTCCAGGCGAAAGCGGCGCTCATGCATAATTTTCGAGAAGGGAATGAGGTTGGTCATCTTTTGGCTAAGGAAGCTTCAAAAAAGTCGAATATTAATAGGCTATCATATTTTACTACTCCACCTTTTTTTGTTCAAGGCACTCTACAGTCGAACGAGGATGGAACTCCTTTTATTAAACTTATTTTTGAAAATATATGTATTACGTTAGTTGAACTGCATTAGTATGGCATGTACTACAACTAGACAAATTTAGTATTAATATAATAATTTCTATTTTGTCAAAACAATTTAGTGAAGGTCGATGTTGTTATAGGTAGAATACTATTATGAAGAGATAAAATATAATATGAAAAATTAATTTCACAAAAAACATAATTATTGTAGTGAAATGTTATTATAAATGATGACTATTATAAAGATCTAGCCATACTATGAAAAAGAAGTATTAGAGAAAAAACAATGTCGTAACTTTTTACATTTTTTTCTTCCGCAATCTATAATGATTTGGAGTCGAACATCCAAATCTTTGAAGATAACCAAAATATATGAGGAAATTGATTCATGAAATAACCGGAACAAGAAAATTTAATATCCACAAGTAAGACATAAATGGGAACAAATGCAAGGACGGAATTTTGGCTGTGTTGACTTGAGCTTTATAGGTTTTTATGATTGAAAAAGGAATACATGCATGATCCAGGTTCATGGAAACCATACACGTCTCAGTCAGAATCAAGCAAAAGGTATGCACGTGCAAGGGATAAGTATAAGTGGTTATTTATGATAATACTTGAACGAAAAGATTGCATATTTGATAAGGAGCAAGACTCCTTACTTGAAGAGAACTCTATCCAGGATAAGGAAAGAGTTAGAGGTTGAAGTTAACTAGAATTCTTTCACCGAGGAAGAGTAAAGCATCAGACTTCTAGTTACTCTTATTCTACTAACTCTATAAATATCAGTGTTGTTCGCTTTTACAGGATGACACATATACTGAAATAAAGCAAGGATTGAGAGCAAACTAGTAAGGCATTTTGTGAGCAATTCCTGTGAGATTCAAGGGAGCGAATATGAAACTACATGAATCAGATTGAAGAACCAATTCTATATATCTTTCTTTAATTCTAGTTCAAGTGTAGTAGGAGTTTTTAAGTTGTACCTTTCAAACTTCTTAAGAAGAAATTGTACTAGATACTTGAGTTGTCTTATTCAAGTTAGAGTTAACTTGAAGTAGTCGCAATAGCCCATGGTGTGTTTCTACAAGTGTTAGAGTTTAATCCTTAGGTTTCCAAAGTTTGTAAACTTTGTTTTGGCTAAGAGTTTAGTGAAGTGTTTGGGAAAAATCCTACTAGAAAGTAGGTCGTGATGTTTTCACCTTTTGAGTCAGGTATTTTTCACGTGAAAAATTCTTGTGTTCTTTACTTTCTATATTATTTATTCTGTAATTGTAGTATAAGGAACGCATAGAAGAACCAAATCCTTCGATAATCTAATACATGCAAAATTTGGGTATCACACAAATCACCTCCCCTCTTGTGTGATATTGAAGTATAAAAAATCAATTAGTATCAGAGCCGATTATCCTTGAATAAGCCAGAGCCAGTTATCCTTGAATAAGCCAGAGCCGGTTATCCTTGAATAAGCCAACACCTTAGAAGAAGATCAAGATTAGTGCACCACCTAGAAACTATAAAGGGCATTCCACCGCAATACCACTACTCTTCAATGACCAGTACTATTCATGGTGGAAGTAGAGGGTGAGAGATTATTTTTAGGCCGAAGATTATGAGTTGTGGGACATAATCACTGATGGTCCGTTATCAACACTCAAGAAAAATGACCAAGGTGAGGATGTTCCAAAATAAGAGTTGACTGCAATGTTGATGATCTTAAGAAGTGGGAGAAGAATGCTAAAGTCAAGAAATGACTTATATGTAGACTTGGTCCTGATGAGTACATCAGAATCTAAGGTTGATCTACTTTTAAATAAATATGGGACACACTACAAGTGGGTCACGAAGAAACAAGTCAAGTGAAAAGATCAAGATAAAATTTGTTGTTTTCACAATATGAAAACTTTGCCATGAAGGATGGAGAAACCATTCAGGAAATGTAAACAAGGTTCACTACTTTGAGAAATGAGTTGAGGTTTCTTGGAAGGATTCTCACTAGAAAAGAAATGGTTGAGATAATCCTAACTAGGGTTTTACCAGTCACTTGGAAAAGTAATATCACTGCCATTCAAGAATCAAAGAACATTGCTACACTCCCCTTAGATGAGTTGATTGGAAATCTCAAAATATATGAGCTAAGGGGACAAACTGTAACGACCCGGCCAATCGTTTTGAGTGTTGTAGTCTCATTACCCCATTTAATACTTATTCTATACTCAATTTTTGTTTCGTGACTTACCGGGATGGTTGGTTTGGCTCCGGGGACGTTTCAGGATAAATTGGGACACTTAGTCCCAAGGTTAGAAGCTTAAGTTGAAAGAGTTGACCGGATGTTGACTTATATGTAAATGACTCCGGAATAGAATTTTTATGGTTCCGATAACTCCGTATGGTGATTTGGACTAAGGAATGTGTCCGGATAGTGATTTGGAGGCCCGTAGGTGATTTTTGCTTAAAATGGCAAAAAGTGAAAAATTAGAAGTTTGGAGAGTTAAGAGGTTTGACCTAGGGTTGACTTTGTGATTTCTGGGTTCGAATTTTGGTTTCGGAAGTTGGAGTAGGTCTGTTATGTCATTTATGACTTATGCGCAAAATTTGAGGTTGATTGGAGTTGATTTGATAGGTTTCGGCATCAATTGTAGAAGTTGGAATTCCTTTGTTTTTATTAGGCTTGAATTGGGGTGCGATTTGTATTTTTGATGTTGTTTGATGTGATTTGTGGACTCGACTAAGTTTGTATCATATTTTAGGACCTGTTGGTATGTTTGGTTGAGGTCTTGGAGGCCTCGGGAATGATTCGGATGGGAATCAGATTGAATTATGGACTTAGTGGTGCTGAAGCTGGAAATTTGCTTGTGTGACCACACATGCGAGGGATTGATCACAGGTGCGAGCTCGCAGAAGCGAGCAGGGGATCGCAGGTGCCGGCTTGAAGATGTTGGTCAGTGGTCGCAGGTGCGAAGGAGTTTCCGCATCTACGAGCCCGCAGATGCATGTTTGGTTTCGCAGAATCGTAGGGTGAGCTGGAGTTGGAAGTCCGCAGAAGCGATTCTTGTTGCACAGGAGCGAGTCCGCAGATGCGGGATTTGGACCACAAAAGCGGTGGAGTGGAGTTTAAGTGACTTCCACAGATGCAGAAATTTGACCGCAACAGTGGTATCGCAGAAGCGAAAAGCCTGGGCAGTATTTAAATTCAAGGGTTCCGAGATTTTAATCATTTTTGGACTTTGCAAGCTCGGATTAAGGCGATTTTTGAGAGGGATTTCGAGTGATTTCTTGAGGTAAGTCAGTTTTGATGATTTTTATACAATAATATTGATTACCCATTGAATTTCCCACATAGTTTATGTGTTTTTGAGGTGGAATTTTGGGGGTTTTGGGCTAGGGATTTGAGAGTAAAATTTGGGGATTTGAGTGACGATTTGGTATCGGAATTTGGTAAATTTGGTATGGTTGGATTCGTAGTTAAATGGGGGTTCGGATTTTGTAACGTTTATTGGATTCCGAAGTGTGGGCCCGGGGTTGAACTTTTGAGTTGACTTTTTGACTTTTGATTAAGAACTTAATATTTTCATATGGAATTGATTCCTATAGTCCGTGTTGATTATATCGAGTTATTTGTGGCTAGATTTGAGGTGTTCGGAGGCCGATTCACGAGGCAAGGGCTTGCTAGCGGAGTGATTCGATTTGCTTGAGGTAAGTATCGTATTTAAATTCTGTTGAGGCACCGGTTGCCTAAATTATTGTGATAGCCACGCACTTTTGTGTACGCACATGTATGGGGATGAGCCCATGTGCAGGCACCGTGGTCATATATTCATGTTCGGGTTGTGCTCGGGCTCTTATAAGCCTAGAATTGACTGTTAAACTTTAAGTTATGATATCTCACATGTTGTAAAAGTTTATGTGATCTATTTGAGCCATGCTGAGTCTACATAGAGGTTTAATCCCTGAACAAATTTGATCAGTGATGAAATTACCGATTTGAGTTACGATAGCACACTTTGCACATGCCTACACTTTAGAATGTCATTTATACTAGTCCAAGAGTGTGGGAATCTTATTTCATTCATCATATACATGTATACTTGTTTAATTGCTTCTGTATGATATGTTTTGATTGGAGGCCTGTGACTATGCCAGGCGGACTATGTTATTGGCACGTGAGTTGTCCGTACGGATCCACATAGCAATATTATTGACATGTGAGTTATCTGTGCGGATCCATATATTGATATTATTGACACGTGAGTTGTCCGTATCGCACATGAGTTGTCCGTGCAGGTTCTATTGTTAGCACGTGAGTTGTCCATGCAACACGTGAGTTATCCGTGCAGCGTGTGGAATTTGCATTTTCTTGATCATTTATCTGATTATTTGATTCCTTCCTCTACATGCCATGATATTGTCTGAGCAGGATGTTTGAGAAACTATGCACATGCACACACGGATAATCTTCTCACGAAACTTGATGAGTTAGCTTTAAATATTATTATGTGCTGGTTTAAAAGGGCAGAACTACACCGGAATAGCTATATCCTCAATATTTAAGATTCTCTTACATCGCCTTGTTTATTTATGATACTTAATGAGTTGGTTGTACTCACACTACACTCTGTACCTCATGTACAGATCCAGGTATATTTGGGCATGGTGGTTGCTTATCTTGGAGTTTTTACCTGTTCGGAGATTATCGAGGTGGCTGCTTTGGCATCCGCAGACCTTGACTCTCCTACTCTATCTTTCAGTTTTACTTATTCTGTTCGACCTTCTTAGAGAGTGTTTTAGACTATGTTATTGCATAGATGCTCATGTACTCAGTGACATCCGAATTTTGAAAAAATCTGTATTCGAGTTGCAGTTGTTCATATCGGCTATTTATGAGAGTTATTGTTGTTTAACTTGCTTCATCTTATTTTTTTAATACCAAATGCCCAGTTTTGATGTGAATGTCAGCTTGCCTAGTTCTGTGATAGGCGCCATCACGACACATTGAGTTTTGGGTCTTGACAAGTTGGTATCAGAGCCTAGGTTATATAGGTCTCACGAATCATGAGCAGGTTTAGTAGAATCTTGCGGATTGGTACGGAGACGTCTGTAGTTATCTTCGAGAGGTTGCCAAACCCTTAGGAAAACTTCATATTCTTGTATTCTTGTCATGTGAATTTGTTGATTCCGGGAACTAAACTACCGTTATTCTATTATTTCACAGATGGCGAGGACACATGCTACCATATCGCATGGAAAGCCACCAATATGACCAGCTAGGGCCACGAGAGGCCGAGGCCGAGGTGCAGCTCGTACAACAAACCTGTAGACCCACCAGTTGCTCTAGCTCAGGAGCAAGTTCCGGATGTGGTTGAGCTGGTAGGACCAGCTCAGGCACCAGTAGTGCCCATCGTGATTCCAGGCCTTTAGGAGGCTCTGGCCCAGATATTGACTGTTTGCACTAGCATTGCTCAGGCAGTTTAAGTTTCGGCAGTGCCAACCACTTCTCAGGCTGGGGGAGGTGCTCAGACTCTCGCCACCTATACTCCAGAGTAGGTAGTCCAGGGGCTCCAGACACCGGGGGTACCACCAGCCTAGACGATTGCAGTTGCTCTAGCCGAGGTAGGTCCCGTTATGAGTGATGAGGAGTAGAAGAGACTAGAGAGGTTTGGAAGGCTCAAGCCTCCAACATTCAGTGGGGCCGAGTCAGAGGATGCTCAGGACTTCTTGGAGAGGTGCCAGTGGAGTTTTCACACGGTGGGTATTCTGGAGACTAGTGGGGTCTCATTTACTACTTTTCAGCTGACGGGGGCAGCCTTCAGATGGTGAGAGACCTATGAGCGGCGTAGGCCAGCCGGTGCTGCACCATTTTCATCGCACGAGTTCTTCGTTCTCTTCTTGGAGAAGTTTGTGCCACTGACTCGTAGGGAGGAGTTGCGTAGGCAGTTTGAGCAGCTATGCCAGGAGGGCATGTCTGTGCCCTAGTACGAGATGAGATTCTTAGAGTTGGATCATCACGCAGTTTGGTTGGTACCCACAGAGATGGAGAGGATTAGGAGGTTCATTGATGGCCTCAGCTATCAGTTGTGTTTTGTTATGACATGGGAGAATGCACCAGGTACTAGGTTCAATGAGGTGGCTAATATTGCTCGGCGGCTAGAGTTGGTCCGCAGTCAGGAGCGTGAGGAGAGGGAGGCCAAGAGGCCTCGTGGTTCGGGTGGTTTCAGTGCTGTCTCTTCTAAGGGTCAGTCCCACCACAGCAGGGGTCGTCCTTATAGGCCCCCTTAGACTGCTTGTCCAGTTCATCGTGGTGTATCAGTTAGCCATGGTTCTTACAGTGCTCATTTGGGCCAGTCATCATTCAGTGCATTATCAGTACAGAGTTCTTACCATGCCTCGTCTACTCAGGTTTCTATAAGTAGTTCCTCGGATTATCAGGAGCAGCAACTCCGTTAGAGGAGGAGTTGTTTTGAGTGCGGGGACTTGAGTCATCTCAAGAGGGATTGCCCTAGAATGTTGAGTGGGGTTCCACAACAAATCTCTCGTACGATGATACTGGCACCATCAGTTATGCCACCCACTCATCCAACTCAGGGTGGGGCTCCGGCAGCTAGAGGTTGCCCTAGAGGTGGAGGCCGATCAGGTGGTGGTCAATCTCGATTCTATGTTATTCCTGCCAGAATAGAGGCCGTTGCTTCAGACACAGTGATCACATATACTATTTTAGTGTGCCACGGGGATGCTTCCACATTATTTGGCCCTGGTTCTACTTATTCCTATGTATCATCCTATTTTACTCATTATTTGGATATGTCCCGTGAGTCCTTAGTTTCACCTGTTCATGTATCTACGCCGGTGGGTGACACTATTATTGTGGACCGTGTGTATCGATCGTGTGTAGTGACTATTGGGGGATTAGAGACTATATTTGATCTCTTATTTCTTAGTATGGTTGATTTTGACGTGATCTTGGGTATGGATTGGTTGTCTCCATGTCATGCTATTCTGGATTGTCACGCTAAAACCGTGACGTTGTCAATACCGGGGTTGCCAAGGATCGAGTGGATAGGTTCGTTGGATTATATTCCCGGCAGGGTGATTTTATAGTTGAAGGCCCAACGAATGGTTGGGAAGGGGTGTCTGTCATATTTGGCTTTTGTGAGAGATGTTGGTGCTGATACTCCTACTATTGATTCTATTTCGGTAGTATGAGACTTTTAGGATGTGTTTCCTGTAGATCTGCCGGGCATGCCACCCGACAGGGATATTGATTTTGGTATTGACTTGGTGCAGGGCACTCAACCCATTTCCATTCCTCCGTATCGTATGGCACCGGCTGAGTTGAAGAATTAAAATAGCAGCTTCATGAGCTTCTTAATAAGGAATTTATTAGGCCTAGTGTGTCACCTTGGGGTGCACCGGTTCTGATTGTGAAGAAGAAGGATGGCACTATGCGGATGTGCATCGACTATCGACAGTTGAACAAAGTTACAATCAAGAACAAATATCCTTTGCCACACATTGATGACTTATTTGACCAGCTTCAGGAAGCGAGGGTATTCTCTAAGATTGATTTGAGGTCTAGGTATCACCAGTTGAAGATTTGGGACTCGAATATTCAGAAGACGACATTCAGGACCCGCTATGGTCACTATGAGTTTCTTGTGATGTCTTTTGGACTGACCAACGCCCCAGCAACATTTATGCATCTGATAAATAGTATACTTCAGCCATATCTTGATTTGTTTGTCATACATTGATGATATCCTGGTGTACTCGTGTAGCCAGGAGGAGCATGCCCAACATTTGAGGATTGTACTATAGAGGTTGAGGGAGGAGAAGTTTTTTGCCAAGTTCTCCAAGTGTGAGTTTTGGCTTAGTTCGGTGGCATTCTTGGGGCATGTGGTGTCCAGCGAGGGGATTAAGACGGATCCAAAGAAGATAGAGGCGGTTTAGAGTTAGCCCAGACCATCTTCAGCTACTGAGATTCAGAGTTTTCTCGGCTTAGCCAGATATTATCGTCGCTTTGTGGAGGGTTTCTCATCCATTGCAATGCCTTTGACCAAATTGACCCAGAAGGGTACTCCATTCAGGTGGTCGGATGAGTGTGAGGAGAGCTTTCAGAAGCTCAAGACTGCCTTGACCACAACTCCAGTTCTAGTTTTGCCTTCAGCATTCGAGTTCTTATACAGTGTATTGTGATGCTTATCGGATTGGTATTGGGTGTGTCTTGATGCAAGAGGGTAGAGTGATTTGTTATGCTTCGCGCCGATCGAAGCCCCATGAGAAGAACTACCCTGTTCATGATTTGGAGTTGGCAGCCATCGTTCATGCATTGAAGATTTGGAGGCATTATCTCTACGGTGTGTCTTGTGAGGTATTTACGGATCATCGAAGTCTCCAGCACTTGTTCAAACAAAAGGATCTAAATTGGAGGCAGCAGAGATGGTTGGAGCTGCTAAAGGACTATGATATTACCATTCTATATCATCCCGGGAAGGCCAATGTGGTGGCCGATGATTTGAGTAGGAAGGCGGTGAGTATGGACAACCTTGCATTTATTCCGATAGGTGAGAGACCGCTTGTATAATATGTTCAGGCCTTGGCCAATTAGTTCGTGAGATTAGATGTTTCTGAACCCAGTCGGGTTCTAGCTTATGTGGTTTCTCAATCTTACTTATATGATCACATCAAAGAGCGTCAGTATGATGATCCCCATTTGCTTGTCCTTAAGGACACAGTTTAGCACGGTGATGCCAAGGAGGTTACTATTGGGGACTATGGGGTGTTACGGATGCAGGTAGGATTTGATGCTATTTGGGTGATTGTGGATTGGTTGACCAAGTCCGCGCATTTCATTCCAGTTGGGACTACTTATTCTTCGGAGTGGATGGCTGATATCTACATCTACGAGCTTGTTTGCATTCATGGTGTGCAGTGTCCATCATTTCAGATTGGGGCACACAGTTTACATTGCAGTTTTGGAGAGCAGTGCAGCGAGGGTTAGGCACATAGGTTAAGTTGAGTATAACATTCCACCCTCAGACAGACAGACAGTCCGAGCACACTATGCAGATATTGGAGGATATGCTACGCGCTTGTGTCATAGACTTTGGGGGTTCTTGGGATCAGTTTCTACCACTTGCAGAGTTTGCCTACAACAACAACAACCAATTTAGCATTCACATGGCTCCGTATGAGGCTTTGTATGGGAGACGGTGTCGGTCTCCGGTGGGTTGGTTCAACCCGGGTAAGTCTAATCTATTAGGTACTGACTTGGTTCAGGATACTTTGGACAAGGTTAAATTGATTCAGGATCGGCTTCGCATGGTGCAGTATAAACAGAGGAGTTATGCCGATCAAAAGGTTCGTGATGTTGCTTACATGGTGGGGAAGAAGGTACTACTCAAGGTTTCACCCATGAAGAGTGTTATGAGTTTCAGGAAGAAGAGCAAGTTGAGCCCTCGGTACATTGGCCCGTTTGAGGTACTTGAGAGAATTGGAGAGGTGGATTAGCTTGCATTGCCGCCTAGTCTGTCGATTGTTCACCCAATGTTTCATATTTCTATGCTCCGCATATATGTCAGCAATTGTCTCATACTTTTAGATTTCAGCACAGTTCAGTTAGATGGTGATTTGACTTATGATGTGGAGCCGGTGGCCATTTTGGACTGGCAGGTTCGAAAGTTGAGGTCAAAGAACATAACTTAAGTGAAGGTGTAGTGGAGAGGTCAGCCAGTCGAGGAGGCTACTTGGGAGACCGAGCGGGAGATGCATAGCAGATACCCACGCCTATTTGAGACTCCATGTATGATTCTAGACCCATTCGAGGACGAACGTTTGTTCAAGAGGGGGACGATGTAACGACCCGGCCAGGCATTTTGAGTGTTATAGCCCTGTTCCCCCATTTAGTACTTATTCTATGCTCAATTGTTGTTACGTGACTTGTCGGGGTGGTTGGTTTGGCTCCGGGGATATTTTCGAGATGAATTGGAATAATTAGTCCCAATGTTAGAAGCTTAAGTTGAAAGAGTTGACAGGATATTGACTTATGTGTAAATGACTCTGGCATAGAGTTTTGATGGTTTCGATAGCTATGTATGGTGATTTTGGACTTAAGAGTGTGTCCGGATAGTGATTTGGAGGTCCGTAGGTGATTTTGGCTTGAAATGGCAAAAAATAGAAAAATTAGAAGTTTGGAGAGTTGAGAGGTTTGACCAAGGGTTGACTTTGTGGTTTCTGGGCTCAGATTTTGGTTCCGAAAGTTGGAGTAGGTCTTTTATGTCATGTATGACATGTGCAAAATTTGAGGTTGATTGGAGTTGATTTGATAGGTTTTGGAATCAATTGTAGAAGTTGGAATTCCTTAGTTTTTATTAGGCTTGAATTGGGGTACGATTTGTGTTTTTGATGTTGCTTGATGTGATTTGTGGACTCGACTAAGTTCGTATAGTATTTTAGGACCTGTTGGTATGTTTGGTTGAGGTCCCGGGGGCCTCGGGAATGATTCGGATGGGAATCAAATTGAATTATGGACTTAGAGGTGCTGAAGCTGGAATTTTGCTGGTGTGACCGCACCTGCGAGGGATTGATCGCAGGTGCGAGCTCGCAGAAGCGAGCAAAGGAGCACATGTGCGGGCCTGAAGAGGTTGGTCAGTGGTCGCAGCTACGAAGGAGTTTTTGCATCTACGAGCCCGCAAATGCGTGTTTTGTTCCGCAGAAGCAGAGGGTGAGCTGGAGTTGGAAGTCCGCAGAAGCGATTCTTGTTACGCAGGAGCAAGTTCGCAGATGCGGGATTTCGACCGTAGAAGTGGTGGAGCGGAGTTTAAGTGACTTCCACATATTCGGAAATTTGACCGCAGAAGCGAAGAAATGGCTTGCAGAAGCCAAAAGCCTGGGTAGTGTTTAAATTCAAGGGTTCCGAGATTTTAATCATTTTTGGACTTTGCAAGCTCAGATTAAGGCGAGTTTTGAGAGGGATTGCAAGTGATTTCTTGAGGTAAGTCAGTTTTGATCATTTTTATGCAATAATATTGATTATCCATTGAATTTCCCACCTAGTTTATGTGTTTTTGAGGTGGAATTTTGGGCTAGGGATTTGAGAGTGAAATTTGGGGATTTGAGTGACGATTTAGTATCGAAATTTGGTAAATTTTTTATGGTTGGACTCGTGGTTGAATGGGAGTTCAGATTTTGTAACTTTTAATGGATTTCGAGGCGTGGGCCTGGGGTTGATGTTTTGAGTTGACTCTTTTATTTTTCATTAAGAACTTAATATTTTCATATGGAATTGATTCCTATAGCCCGTGTTGATTATATCGAGTTATTTGTGGCTAGATTCGAGGTGTTCAGAGGCTAATTCACGAGGCAAGGGCTTGCTAGCGGAGTGATTCGATTTGCTTGAGGTAAGTATCGTATTTAAATTCAGTTGAGGTACCAGTTGCCTGAATTGTTGTGATAGCCACGCGCTTTTGGGTATGCACATACACGGGGATGAGCCCATGTGCGGGCACCGTGGTCATATATTCATGTTCGGGTTGTGCTCGGACTCTTATAAGCCTAGAATTGACTGTTAAGCTTTAAGTTATGATATCTCACATGTTGTAATAGTTTATGTGATCTATTTGAGCCATGCTGAGGCTACATAGAGGTTTAATCCCTGAACAAATTTGATCAGTGATGAAATTACCGATTTGAGCTACGATAGCACACTTTGCACATGCCTACACTTTAGCCTGTCATTTACACCAGTACAGGAGCATGAGAATCTTATTTCATTCATCATATACATGTATACTTGTTTAATTGCTTCTGTATGATATGTTTGGACCGGAGGCCTGTGACTATGCCGGGCGGACTCTGTTATTGGCATGTGAGTTGTCTGTGCGGATCCATATATTCATATTATTGGCACATCAGTTGTCCGTGCGGATCCATATATTGATATTATTGACACGTGAGTTGTCTGTGCAGGTTTTATTATTAGTACGTGAGTTGTCTGTGCAGCGTGTGGAATTTGCATTTTCTTGATCATTTATCTGATTATTTGATTCCTTTCTCTACATGCCATGATATTGTTTGAGTAGGGTATTTGAAAAACTGTGCACATGCACACACGGATAATCCTCTTACGAAACGTGATAAGTTAGCATTAAATATTGTTATGTGCTGGTTTAAAAGGGCAGAACTACACCGGAATAGCTAGTATCCTCAATAATTTAAGCTTCTCTTACCTTGCCTTATTTATTTATGATACTTATTGAGTTGGTTGTACTCACACTACACTCTGCACCTCGTGTGCAGATCCAGGTATTTCCGATCACGGTGGTTGCTGATCTTGGAGTTTTTACCTGTTCGGAGATTATCGAGGTTGCTGCTTTGGCGTCCGCAAACCTTGACTCTCCTTCTCTATCTTTCGAATTTACTTATTCTGTTCTACCTTTTTTGACAGTGTTTCAGACTATGTTATTATATAGATGCTCATGTACTCAGTGACACTTGGATTTTGGAAAAATCTGTATTCGAGTTGCAATTGTTTATATCGGCTATTTATGAGAATTATTGTTGTTAAAATTGCTTCATCTTATTTTCAAAACAAAATGCCCAGTTTTATTGTGAATGTCGGCTTGCTTAGTTCTGTGATAGGTGCTATCGCGACATGTTGAGTTTTGGGTCGCGACACAAACCATGAATATGGACGTACCTAAGAAGGTAAGGAGTATGGTACTTAGAATCACTGAGGGTTCTGATTTGGAAGATAATGAAATGGCAATGATCACTAAGGATTTCAAGAAGTACATAAGGAGAGAAAAAGGTCCTTCAGAAGGTGGAAACTATAACAAAGCTAAAGGAACGGAAAATCTAGCGACTGATGGATGATGCAAATATGGTAAACTAGATCACATGATCAATAACTATCCTATGTGGGAGATCGAGTGGAAAAAGGAGAGATCTGAAAGAAGGAACAGGAAGAAGGAACAACTTCATGCCAATAAAAACTACAACAAAGGGTCAACCAAAGCAATGGTTGTTGCTTGGGAAGATAGTTTAAATGAGGACTCTGATGATGATGATGAACGAGCTTTTACGGCTATTGGAGAATCTGAAGAAGAGCCTGATGTATAACATGAGGTAAACTTCCTTGACCTAAAATATAAAATCAAATTCCTTTCTAAAGATAGATTACCTGAACTGTTGTTAGCTTTAATTGATGAATATGAGGATGTAAGTTATGAAAAGGAACAACAGTCAAATGAGAGTGTCGTTTTGAAAGCAGAGTGCAAATATCTGGAAATGAAGGCTTGTAAAATTGAAAAGGCAAATAACATTTTTATGAACTAGGTTCTTGCACTTGATATAGCTATCTTAGAACTTAGATTTGAAAATTTGAAATTAAAGTTAGGGATAGGTAAGAAAATAGCTAGTGACACACAACTCACATTAGAAGAGGATTTAAGAAAGGTCAAAGATGAGTTGTACAAAAGGGATAAACATATAAGAGTTTTGTAAGAGGACTTAACAAAGGTAAACATGAGCTTGATAGACCATGTAAATGTAACATGTCCTACGATGCACTTTCATGGCTACAAGAACACCATAGTAGCAATAGAAAGGGACTTAGCTTTAGGAACTCTGTATTCAAATGGGATCCCAAAAACAAGTGCTTAACATTCCCTAAGAATAAGATTTGTACTCACTGTGGTAACACATGACACTATAGGAGTGACTGTATAGCAAAAGATAAAGCAAGTCTAAGGAGCAAATATTTTGTTCTAAGAAAGACTATCCCATATAAAGGAACCCAAACTAGCATGAATTCCTAAGAATAACCCCTGATTATTTTTGCAGGTCCAAGTGAAGGAAAGCAACCAAATATAGTACATGGATAGTGGTTGCTCAAAGCATATGACAGGAAATATGAACCAGTTCCTTTCACTTGTGGCCTTTAAAGGAGGTAATGTCTCCTTTAAAAATAGAAAGAAAGGTTATATTATTGGAGTTATGAAGGTAGGTAAATATGATTCCCACTCAATTGAGATGTCCACCTAATAGATGGACTAATATATAGCCTGGTAAGTATCTCACAACTGTATGATAGAGAAAATATAGTAGCTTTCACCTCTATAAAATATTTTGTGATTAATATTACCACTGAATAAATAGTCTTGCAGGGAAGAAGAGTGAACAATATATATGTGGTGGATCTATCCACACTTTTAGATAATGAACTCACTTGATTGAGTGTCATCGATAGCGATCCCCTCATTTGGTATAAGAGACTTTGGCATGCTAGCCTAAGTCAACTTAACAAACTAGTCTCCAAGGACTTGGCGATACGGCTGCCTAATATCAAGTTCAAGGAAGAAAAATATTGTGAGGCTTGTGCAAGGGGAAAGCAGGTAAAATCTTCTTTCAAAAGTAAGAAAATGGTGAGTACTACCATGTCGATGGAACTGGTCCATATGGATATATATGGACCAATAAGGACAATGAGCAGAGGTGGTAAGAGATATATTATAATTCTTGTTGATGATTACTCTAGATTTACTCGAACATTGTTATTAATATCTAAAGATGAAGCATTTGACATGTTTACTTTATTTGTTAGAAAAACTCAAAAACAACTAGGTAATCACCTTGTATCAATTAGGTCTAATCATGGTACTGAAATTGAGAATGCTAAGTTTTCTAAATTTTGTGATAAGCATGACATAGATCATAATTTTTCTGCTCCTAGAACTCCACAACAAAATGGAGTAGTTGAAATAAAGAATATGACCTTAGAGTAAATAGATAGAACCATGTTAATTGCTAGTAAGTTACCTCATAGCTTCTGGGCAGAACTTGTGAACACTACATGTGTAAAGACCCGATCGATCGTTTTATTTTCTAGAATCTCGTTCCCCTATATAACACTTCCCGTATGTTCTTTTCCTGTTTTATGACTTTTGGGGGGGGGGGGGGTTGAAAGGTTCGGGTTGAATTCAGAATAATTAGTTCCATAATACTGGCCTAAGGTGGCCAAGCTTGACTTAAGTCAATACTTTAAGTAAATAACCTCAGAATTGGGATTTAAAGGTTCCAATAGGTTCGTATGGTGATTTTAGATTTGGGCGTATGTTCGGATTGAGTTTCGGGTGGACAGAGAGCATTTCAGCGCTTATTGTTGGAAATTGGCATTTTGAAGGTTTTAGAGTTTTCTAAGTTTGACTTGGGATGGACTTTGGTGTTATCGGACCCTGTTTGGCATTCTGAGAATAGAAATAGGTTTGTGTTTTCATATCGGACTTATGTGTGAAATTTGGTGTCATTTCGAGTTGTTTAAGTATGATTCGTCATGTTCGGAGTTAGTTAGAAGCAGTTTGATGTGTAGAAGTTGATTAGTTGGTTTGGGGTGCAATTGTTGGTTGAGAAGATATTTTATGTATTCTGAGACCTCGAGCAGGTCCGAATTATATTTATGTACTTATTGGTATAATAGGACGGGGTCCCGGGAGAATCAGGTGAGTTTTGGACCACCTAGAGCATGTTCAAAGTTGGCAGATTTTTGCTGGTGCTGGGGTGCTTCGTGATCGTGAAGGAGGTCCCGCGATTGCGAAGAAGGAATTTGGAGGAGGGGAAACTGTTTCTCTTAGAGAACATGAAGAAGGCTCTGCGAATGCGATGAAGGACCTAGTTCCTCTTTGCGAACACGAAGAAGGAAGTAAGAGGGAAGGACTGGCAGGCTTTGGCCTTCGCAAATGCGGAAGTGGGTCTGCGAATGCGAAGGGTTGGCGGAGGGTGTTCTTCGGTAATGCGACTGGGCCATCATGAATGCGAAGGAGACATGGGCGGGGAAGCATTGGTCTTCACGATCGCGATGAAGGACGCCTGAGCAGATTATAAGTTTCATTTCGGAACTTAGGCTCATTTAATCACTTTTTCTTAGCTTGGGCGATTTGGGTTTTTCTGAAGGGGCATTTTCATCAAGTATCACTACGTAAGTGATTTATACTAATCATGAGTAAAATACATAGATTAGGTATGGATTGTAACATAGAAATTAGTAGAACTTTGGGATTTTGTTGAAAAACTTAGAATTTGGTCAAACTTAGATTTGACCACGAAATTTATTATGGAATTGGGAATAAATTATATATTTGATTTTGTGACTCCATGGGTAATATTTATTTTCGAAAATTTCCAAAATCCGGGCTCGTTGGCTTAGGGTTGACTTTTCGAGTGGGGTTGGGAATTGATTCTAATAGTTGAATTATGAGTTCTTGAGTATATTTTGATTGGTTTGCACGTTCCTTTGGCTAATTTTGAGTTGCTCGGCATCGACTTTCGGTTTTCGTGAAGTGTTGGAGTCGAGTAGTGGTATTGGAAGCAAGGTGAGTCTCTTGTCTAATCTAGTAAGAGGAAAGTATCCCCGTAGGTATGTGCTACGTGCGTACGAAGTGATGAGCGTCCGTGTGTAAGATAAATTCTTGTCTTATGCTCGGGTATACTTAGACCTATATCATGCCTTAACTGTAATATTTGAATTAAATCATGCCTGTTTGATTTACTTGAATTCATAACTGAGCTTGAGACTAGAATTTACGTATTTGACCGAGCCTCTTTACTTTGAGTTTTAGAGGGATATTTGACTGTCGGTAACAATTATGCTTTCTCTTGCATACCTATCCTCATGTTATATTTATGTGATCGGTAGTTCCTTGTTTTCTTGACTCACATGTATCTTTGCGAGTGGGGCTAATGCCCGATGAAAGTTTCTTCGTTCCTATGGGATCGGGCCGTTCGCCTCGGTGATATTATGAAATATTATTATGAGAGCGAGTCGTTCGCCTCGGGAGTATTATGAGATGCATTTATGGATTGGGCTGTGCAATCTCGACGGTATTGTGTAACACTATTTTTATGGGATCGGGCTGTTGGTCTCGGTAGACTCGTGTGTAATATTCGATAGGGAGTCAACGTATATATGAGTTTTCCTGACTTGAGATTTGACATTGTATTTGATATTGGTTATCTTTGTTTCCATCGAGGCAGTTTATGATATTTGATGATTTCATAATTATTCTTTCGTTAAGAATCATGTTATTTATATTCATCTGTTTCATTGCCACTTGTTGTGCTTTATACCTATCTATTTTAATGTACATTGTTATTGGTCCACTAGTAAGTGTCGATGTCCACTCCTCGTCACTGCTACTTCGAGGTTAGACTATATACTTACTGGGTACACATTGATTTACATACTCATACTACACTTCTGCACTAATTGTGCAGGTACTGAAATAGGTACATCAGGTGGTCACTCTTACGTGCAGTCACATCAGCTGGAGACTTAGTAGTGAGCTGCTTTCCATGCTTCGACCAGCAGCACCCAGAGTCTCTTACCCCTTATGTTTATTTTATTCTGTGTATTTTTCATTCCAGACATTAGTTATAGTGGTTTTGTATATTCTACTAGTTGCTCATGCACTTGTGACACCGACTTTTGGGGACTTTAGACCATTATTTGTGATTGTATTTCTATTATGATATTTGGTTTTATATTTTGATCACACTATAACCTTGAAGATAATGTCAGTAATTTACTATAAAAATAGAATAATTTTGCTTATTTATTTCATCACGTGTTTCAAAATGTGCTATGATCATTGATCAGTATGTGTATTTATTGTTGGCTTGTCTAACGACAAAGTTAGGCTCCATCATGGCCTATGGTGGGAATTAGGTCATGACAGCTTAGTATCAGAGTACTAGGTTCACATAGGTTTCATGAATCATGAGCAGACCTTGTGTATAGGTGCAGAGATGTTTGTACTTATCTTCGAGAGGCTATAGGGTGTTAGGAAACTTCTCTTTCTTCATTTCCTATCGTGTTGTCGATGTTGTTCTAAATCCAAACCTCTCTCTTATTCTCTTACCCATGGGAAGAAAATGTGCAATGACATCACCCGACAACGGCAGAGGGGCTGCTCCATTAATCATCAGAGGTGGAGGCTGAGGCCGGGGGAGGGCCAGAGCTCTGTTGGAAGACGAGGGCATCCCAGAGGTTCCCCAGTGGTACCGCTAGTAGATCCGATGGAGGATTCTGTTATTGAGCAGAAGGAAAAGATACCTGAAGCCGAGCAGGTATCGACAAATTGCATGACCGTGTCAGGCATTCAGGCGGTCATAGGCTATATGCTGTAGTTTATGGACTCTATGACTCAGGCCGGGCTATTTCGAGCTGACCCGACCACATCAAAGGTGGGAAGGGGAGCACAGACCCCTACCACTCATACGTCAGAGCACACGACTACTATTTATCAAACCCCAAGTGTAATACATGCGGGTGGAATTCAGTTGGTTGTAGCTTCTAGGGTAGAGACCAGACTGGCCGCGACCGTTAAGGAGCAAAAATGGATGGACATGTTTACTAGGCTTCATCCTCCCCACTTTGACGGTGGGACGTCAGAGGACCCCACGTGATTTCATTGATCGTTGTAGGGAGAGGCTATATAATTTGGGACTAGTGGAGTCCAACAGGGTAGACTACACCACATTTCAACTAGACGGGAAGGCCCTTAGATGGTGGAAGTCTTATCTCCTGAGTAGGCCAGCAGGTTCACCTCTCTTGACTTGGGATTAGTTCACGCACACCTTCCTAGAAAAGTATCTTCTAGCTTCATAGAAGGAGGAGTTACAGGGTCAGTTCGAGCAGCTCCAGCAGGGTCAATTGTCTGTGACCGATTATGAGTCTAGATTCATTAAGTTGTCTCGTCATGCAGATAGCATACTTCCCACAGAAGCATAGAGAGTGCGGAGGTTTATTGCGGGATTGCGCTATAGGATTCAGGTTTTTATGGCCCGAGAAACAGAGTTAGGGACTTCTTTCCTCCAGGTTATGGAGATAGCTTGGAGGATCAAGCATATCTGCAACCAGGGTAGAGAGTTCACGTCGAGGGATAAGGGGCCTCGGCATTTTAGTGGGTTCAGTGGCACCCCATTTGGGGGCATATGTTAGTTTATAAGGGGACATCCTAGTAGGCCCATGTATTCAGCACCATAGCCTATTTGGGGAGCTCCAGTGCAGCCTTAGTTCAACCCCATTCTAGAGAGCACCTATTGTCCACCAGCTATTCAGGATCCTCCAATAGGTACTCATGCTATCAGGGCCGGATCCAAAGTCAGCAGTTTCCCACTCAGAGAGATTGTTTTGGGTGTGGTGAATTTGGTCATGTGAAGACGTTTTGCCCCAGACATCGGGGCAAGGCAGTTTAGTAGGGCTATCAGCCCATGATTATCGCACCAGTTGTTGCACTGCCCATACAGCTAGCTAGAGGCGAATGGCATGTGGGCAGGGGTTGCCCTAGAGGTGGAGGCCATTCAGGTGGATCTGGATAGATTCTATGCCTTTCGATGCCGTGATCACAAGTATTATTTTTGTCTACCATAGTGATGTTTCGGTACTATTTAATCTAGGGTCTACCCATTCCTAAATCTGTTCTCTCTTTTCTTCTTACCTGAATATATCTTATGGGTCCTTGGTTATTCTTGTATATGTATGTATGCCGGTGGGTGATTCTATTATTGTGGATTGGGTTTACCGGTCCTGTGAGGTGACTTTTTATAGGTATGAGACCAGAGCGGATCTTATTGCTCGATATAATTAACTTCAAGGTTATCCTAGGCATGGATTGGTTGTCTCCGCACCATTCCATTCTCGATGGCCATGCCAAGACTGTTACCTTGGTTATGCTAGAATTGCCTAGGCTGGAGTGGAGAGGTTCATCTAGTTGTGAATCCAATCAGATTATTTCTTTCTTGAAGGCTCGATATATGGTCGAGAAAGGTTGTTTGGCCTATCTGGCCTTTTTTTAGAGATACTGCTATGAAGACTCCCACGATAGATTCAGTGTCTGTGGTGCGGGAATTTTTCGATTTATTTTCTGTTGATTTACCAGGCATGCCGCCGGATCATGATATCGATTTCGGCGTTGATTTGGTACCATGCACCTAACCTATCTCATTTTTGCCTTATCGCATGGCTCCCGTATAGTTGAGAGAGCTAAAGGAGCAGCTTCAGGAGTTTCTCGAGAAGGGATTCATCAGGCAGAGTGTGTCACCTTGGGACGCACCAGTATTATTTATGAAAAAGAAGGATGGGAGCATGCGGATATGTATTGATTACCTCCAACTGAATAAGGTCACCATCAAGAATAAGTATTTGTTTCCACGCATTAATGATTTATTTGATCAGCTTCATGGTGCTAGTATGTTCTCGAAGATCGACTTGAGATCTGCGTATCATTAGCTGAAGATTCGTGCTTCGGATTTTCAAAGATAGATTTCCAGACTGGGTGTGGGCATTACGAGTTTCTAGTGATGTCCTTCGGCTTAACTTATACTCTGAGAGTATTTATAGATTTGATGAATTGAGTGTTCAGGTCATATCTTGACTCATTTGTCATTGTCTTCATTGATGCCATATTGATCTACTTGCATAGCATGGAGGAGCACAAGCAGTATTTGAGGATAGTGCTTCAGACTTTGAGGGAACAAAAGCTATATGCTAAGTTCTCCAAGTGTGAGTTCTGGTTTTAGATTATTTTCTTTCATGGGGCATGTTGTGTCAGGTGAGGGTATTAAGGTGGATCCTAGGAAGATAGAGGTAGTTCAGAGTTGGCCTCGTCCTACCACAGCGACCGAGATCAAGAGTTTCATAGGGCTAACAGGTTATAATCGTCGGTCTGTGGAGGGCTTCTCATCTATTACAACTCTTTTTCCTATATTGACCCAGGAGGTTGTTCGGTTCAGGTGGTCCGATGATTGCGAGACGAGTTTTTAAAAGCTCAAGACCGCATTGACTACATCACCGGTGTTGTTTTTGCCTTCCGGTTCAAGGATATATGTTGTGTATTGAGACGTTTCACACATTGGGTTGGGTTGTGTATTGATCTAGGAGGGGCAATTTATTGCATATGCTTCTCATCAGTTGAAGCCCCACCAGAAGAATTACCATGTGCATGATTTGGAGTTGGCTGCGATAGTTCATGCTCTCAAGATTTGGAGGCATTATCTTTATGGCGTGTCGTGTGAGGTTTACATTGATCGCCGTAACTTGCAACATCTGTTTATGCAAATGGATCTTAATCTGAGGCAGCACGGGTGGATTGAGTTACTGAATGACTATGATATCACCATTTTTTATAATCTGGGAAAGCAAACGTAGTCATGGATGCCTTGAGCAAAAAGGCCGAAAGCATGGGTAGTTTGGCGTTCATTCCAGCAGAGGAGAGGCCATTGGATTTGGACATTAAGTTCTTAGCTAACTGACTTGTGAGGTTGGAAATTTCAGTGCACAATCGAGTTATTACATGTGTTATGGATCAGAATTTTTTATTCGAACAGATTAAGGCTCATCAGTATGATGATCCGCACTTGCTGGTCCTTAGAAAGACGTTACTACGAGGTGATTCCAAGGAGGTGACTATCGGATATAATGGTATTCTGCGACTCCATGGTCGCTTATGTGTTCCCAATGTTGATGGCCTGAGGGAGCCGATTCTAGAGAAGACACACAGTTCTTGCTACATTTGAGGCCTTGTATGGTCGATGATGTCGTTCCCCCATCGGTTGGTTTGAGCCCAACGAGGCTAGGCTATATGGTACTGATTTGGTAAAGGATGCCTTGGATAAGGTAAAGTTTATTCAAGAGAGACTTTGCACAGCACAGTCCAGAAAGAAGAGTTACGCGGATAAGAAAGTGCATGATTTGTCATTTATGGTAAGCGAGAAGGTATTTTTGAAAGTCTCGCCAATGAAGGGTATCATGAGATTCGGTAGGAGAGGCAAGTCGAGTTCGAGGTTCATTGGTCCGTTTGAGGTTTTGGAGCGAGTTGGTGAGGTTACATACATGCTTGCTTTGCCTCCTAGTCTATCGGTAGTTCATTTGGTATTTCACATGTCTATGCTCCGGAGGTACCATGCCGACAGGTCCCATGTGTTGGATTATAACACAATTTAGATGGATGAGAGCTTGAGTTACGAGGAGGAGCCAATTGCCATTGTTGATAGGCAGGTTAACATATTGAGATCTAAGGAGATTGCAGTTGTAAAGGTTTAGTGGAGTGGTAAACCAATCGAGGAGGAAACTTGGAGGCCGAGGAGGACATACGGAGCAGATATCCACACTTATTCGGCACTTCATATATGATTCTAAACTCGTTTGAGGATAAACGTTTGTTTAAGAGGTAGAGAATGTAACGACCTGACCGGTCGTTTTGCTTTATAGAACCCTGTTACCCTATTCAAGACTTTCCGTATGTGATTTTCCTATTTTATAACTTGCGGGGACGGTTGGTTTAGTTTTGGAAGGATTCACATTGAATTCGAAACACTTAGTTCCATAATAGTGGCGTAAGGTGACCAAGTTTGACATAAGTCAACAATTTTAGTAAACGGCCTCAGAATTGGTATTTGAAGGTTCCAATAGGTTCGTATGGTGATTTTTGACTTGGGAGTATGTTCGAATCGAGTTTCGAGTAGACCGAAAGCGTTTTGGCGTTTATTATTAGAAATTGGCATTTGAAGGTTTTAGAGTTTTCTAAGTTTGACTTGGGGTGAACTTTAATGTTATCGGACCCCATTTGGCATTCTGAGCCTGGGAGTAGGTTCGTTTTGTCATATTTGACTTGTGTGTGAAATTTTATGTCATTCCAAGTTGTCTAAGTATGATTTGTTGCGTTCAGAGTTAGTTGGATGAAGTTTGAAGTGTAGAAGTTGATTAGTTTGGTTTGGGGTGCGGTTATTGGTTGTGATGTTATTTTATTTGTTTCGAGACCTCGAGCAGGTCCGGATTATGTTTATGGACTTGTTGGTATAATTGGACGGGGTCCTGGGTGGCTTAGGTGAGTTTCGGACTACCCAGAGCATGTTCAAAGTTGGCAGATTTTTGCTGGTACTGGTGTGCTTCGCGATCGCGAAAGAGGTACCATAATTTCGAAGAAGTAATTTGGAGGAGGGGCAGCTGTTGCTCTTCGCAAACGCGAAGATGGCTCCGTGAACACGATGGAGTACCTGGTTCCTCTTCACGAACGTGGAGGAACCTAAACGAATGCGAAGAAGGAAGTAAGAGGGAAGGACTGGCACGCTTTGGTCTTCGCAAACGCGGCAGTGGGTCCGCGAACGCGAAGGGTTGGCAGAGGGTGTTCTTCGCGAATGCGACTGGAGCATTGCAAACGCGAAGAAGGAGACCTGGGTAGGCCAGCATTGGCCTTCACGATCATGATGGTGCTTCCGCGATCGCGATGAAAGATGACTGAGTAGATTATAAGTTTTCTTTCGGGACTTAGGGTCATGTGATCATATTTTCTCGTGGTACGTGAGGCGAAAGGACATGAGAAACTATTATATATAAGTTGAGCAGAAAGCAGTGAGTATGCAGATTCGGCTTTTGTCACTTTGCATCCGGCACTAAGCAAACGTAAAGCTCACAAAATCAGCCAAATCTTCTTTAAGAAACCATGACGGTCTTCCAAAAAGAGAGGAAAAGTAGAAAACCCCATTTAGAATTCACCTCAGATTCTCCAAACAAAACATCCCAACAAAGTGTCATATCCCCCTCAGTATTATGCACTCAAAGCAAAGTATCAATCAAGATTTACAAACAAAAATTAGTACTAGTATCTTCCTATACAGAGCCATTCTTTTCCTGTCATAACAAAAGTTTTCCCTCATATCTCTTTCTTCTGATCCATGGCTTATCNAAAATCTTCTTTAAGAAACCATGACGGTCTTCCAAAAAGAGAGAGGAAAAGTAGAAAACCCCATTTAGAATTCACCTCAGATTCTCCAAACAAAACATCCCAACAAAGTGTCATATCCCCCTCAGTATCATGCACTCAAAGCAAAGTATCAATCAAGATTTACAAACGAAAATTAGTACTAGTATCTTCCTATACAGAGTCATTCTTTTCCTGTCATAACAAAAGTTTTCCCTCATATCTCTTTCTTCTGATCCATGGCTTATCTACTCATAGCTTTTGTTTCCTTGGTCTTTCAGTGTTTAGTCCCTAAAGCTTATAGCTATGGCCATGCACATGGCTGTCGATCATATTGCGGAAACTTGACCGTCGATTACCCTTTTGCACTTCAACCGGGCTGCGGCCACCAGGGCTACCGAGATCTCTTATATTGCATCAATAATGTGCTAATGCTTCACATAAGCTCGGGATCATACCGCGTTTTGGACATTGATTATGCATACCGTTCCCTCACCTTAGACGAACCTCACATGTCGACGTGCACGACGATCATGCTCGATAAACGGGGCAACGGATTTGTAGTCGAGCGGTGGCGGGAGCCGTACTTGAGCCCCATGACGGACAATGTGTTCATGCTGCTGCATTGCAAGGCAGAATCATCACTCTTCCAAGGTTTCTCAGGAAAGCACTTGCCCTGCAGGAATGTTGCTGGGATGGGCTGTGATGACTATTATGGTTGTGCAGCATGGAGCCTAATTGGGCCGCAACGGGCGGGCTCGGTATATGGATCGGGCCCGCCCGAGTGCTGTGCTATTGCATACGAAGCAATCAAGGATGTAAATTTGACAAGGCTTGCTTGTCAAGGGTATAGCAGTGCTTATAATCTAGCACCCTTGAGACTGACTGGCCCTGATGAATGGTCTTATGGTATAAGGGTGAAGTATTCAGTTCAAGGAAATGAGACATTTTGTAAAGCTTGTGAGGCAACTGGTGGATCTTGTGGTTATGATGTCAATGATTTTAGTAGTTTGTGCATGTGTGGTAGCTGGAATTCTACTTCGAATTGCGATTCAGGTAAGTGGCTGCATGAAATTTATAGGCGGATTTAGAATTTTAANGAGCAGAAAGCAGTGAGTATGCAGATTCGGCTTTTGTCACTTTGCATCCGGCACTAAGCAAACGTAAAGCTCACAAAATCAGCCAAATCTTCTTTAAGAAACCATGACGGTCTTCCAAAAAGAGAGGAAAAGTAGAAAACCCCATTTAGAATTCACCTCAGATTCTCCAAACAAAACATCCCAACAAAGTGTCATATCCCCCTCAGTATTATGCACTCAAAGCAAAGTATCAATCAAGATTTACAAACAAAAATTAGTACTAGTATCTTCCTATACAGAGCCATTCTTTTCCTGTCATAACAAAAGTTTTCCCTCATATCTCTTTCTTCTGATCCATGGCTTATCTACTCATAGCTTTTGTTTCCTTGGTCTTTCAGTGTTTAGTCCCTAAAGCTTATAGCTATGGCCATGCACATGGCTGTCGATCATATTGCGGAAACTTGACCGTCGATTACCCTTTTGCACTTCAACCGGGCTGCGGCCACCAGGGCTACCGAGATCTCTTATATTGCATCAATAATGTGCTAATGCTTCACATAAGCTCGGGATCATACCGCGTTTTGGACATTGATTATGCATACCGTTCCCTCACCTTAGACGAACCTCACATGTCGACGTGCACGACGATCATGCTCGATAAACGGGGCAACGGATTTGTAGTCGAGCGGTGGCGGGAGCCGTACTTGAGCCCCATGACGGACAATGTGTTCATGCTGCTGCATTGCAAGGCAGAATCATCACTCTTCCAAGGTTTCTCAGGAAAGCACTTGCCCTGCAGGAATGTTGCTGGGATGGGCTGTGATGACTATTATGGTTGTGCAGCATGGAGCCTAATTGGGCCGCAACGGGCGGGCTCGGTATATGGATCGGGCCCGCCCGAGTGCTGTGCTATTGCATACGAAGCAATCAAGGATGTAAATTTGACAAGGCTTGCTTGTCAAGGGTATAGCAGTGCTTATAATCTAGCACCCTTGAGACTGACTGGCCCTGATGAATGGTCTTATGGTATAAGGGTGAAGTATTCAGTTCAAGGAAATGAGACATTTTGTAAAGCTTGTGAGGCAACTGGTGGATCTTGTGGTTATGATGTCAATGATTTTAGTAGTTTGTGCATGTGTGGTAGCTGGAATTCTACTTCGAATTGCGATTCAGGTAAGTGGCTGCATGAAATTTATAGGCGGATTTAGAATTTTAAATTTGTTTAATTTGACGAAATATTGTTTCGATGTGCTTACAATGTTGAACTTATTGTGCAGTCCCCTCAGCTTCGCATAGAAGAAGTTTGTCATTCATGGATGCACTAACTGGTATGGTTCCTTAATTAGTTGCATCTTTAATGTATTTTACCGAGTGGGTTGTCAATAAGAGCTTTTGAACGTTAATTGCAAACACATTAGTCTGTTCAACACTTAGAAAACCAAGAAATAAGGGAGTAAAAAATTTAGCTGAGCAGAAATTAAGCAACAGCCAGATCTGGAATCATGATTAACCAGAAAAATGGAACATTGGCGTGGAGTAGTTCCATCCTTGATATCCGAAATAAATCTAGGTAACAATCCAATCAGATTTTCGAAAACAATAAACCATAATATTGTAGTTAATTCTTTTTACTCGGCTCATCCTATTTTTAATTAGCTATGGCAAATTCAATATATTGGCAGTGAGTGCAAGGGTACTTATTACTTTCAGCTAAAAGATCTATGCATATTATATAGTTATACTAAGCTCACAGTCATAATCACAGAAACAATAGGTGCAATTAGGGGTACTAATGGTTCGGTTCGGCCGGGTTATTTTATAAAATATGTACTATACAATGTTTTAGGTTATTTCATTTTATATAACTAAAATAAGACTTTTCGAAACCGTCTCAATTATCTCAGTTTCTTTTTGGTATCGATACGGTTCGATTAATTTTCGATATTTTTTTAAAAACGTCATACAAGAGTTACTAGTCGAAGTTAGAATGCGCTAAATGTGTACTTGCATAGGACTTTGGCAAAACTCTCTAGACATTTTTACTATTCTAAAAATGATGATCAAATAAACATGAAAGAAGTCCAGAATAGAGATTCATCTCATTATTCTATGGTAGCATAAAACAAATTAAGCAAAGACAAGAGAAATATAAATCATGCGAGTGGAAAGATACAAATCAAGTTGGGACTCAAGAATAGAGCTTATTAAAAGATTAGTGTCCATCATGAGAAATCTACATCACACGACAGGAAAGATATCAAATACCTTGTGGCTTGCTACTGAAGATCGCTAGAATGCCTAGTGTCTTGCTATTCAAGATCGCTAGAATACTTAGTGTCTTGCTACTCAAGATGTTAGAACTAATTTAGTTTCGATATGAGTAGCTAGTAGAATAGGTTTGGAAGTTGGGACTCTGGATATTACCTAATTATTTGGTCATTTGTAGCCATTTCCATAACCTCAAGACCCAAGAAAAAAAAAACTTAATGCTTTGTTAGTCTTATACTTAGTATATAAAATATATTTTTCATATATAAATTTATTCGGTACGATTCGGTATTTTTTCGGTTTATTTTTATAAAATTAAAAACCTACCCGATTATTTGGTATGGTTATAAGTTTATACATTTTATTAAAATAAACCTAATAATCGGTTCGGTACGATTCGATTCGATCGATTTAGTCGGATCCATTTACATACTAGTATATAGTTATACTAAGTTCACAGTCATAATCACAGAAATAATAGGTGCAGTAGTATAACTAATTCCCTTTGTCTCTATCATTTCCTTTTTAGTCCGTCTAAAAAAAGAATGACACATTTTCATATTTAATAACAATTTAACTCTAAACTTTTTATTTTATCCTCATGAAATGATTTATAACCGCACAAATTTTTATGATCTATTTTAGATCATAAGTTTGAAAAATCTTTATTTTTTTCTTAACTTTATGCTCAATCAAACACTATTATATAAATAGTAACGGCCACTAGACTATTAAGTAGCAAGCATTTGGGGGCATGTAAAATTTCTGATTATTTAAAATTTCTTGCCATCTCTTTGGCAATCCTGAATGTATTTGGGAACTAACAGCCCTGCAAACATGCAGGATTTTCGATCTGTGTAGTCATTTGGGATCAGCTCACCATCAAACTTGGATTATAGAAGCAGTTTGTTTCCAAAAATCCACACGGACCTTGATTTTGTCGAGTGCTGTGAAAAGTCAAAAACGGAATTTTCAAATTCAATTTTTCAGAAACTTGAAACAGACACCAAGGAAAATACAAAGCAATAACATCAACGCCTGGGGCACAGTTGGAAGATGCATGGTTGTGTTTTATATTGTGTCACAAGTCCTTGGTTGGTATTAAATCCTAGTTTTTGATTGTGTGCACTGTATACGGGGAAACCGGACCCATAAGCCGACTCGGTTCCCGATAAAATAAATCAAATAAGTAACGCGATGACAAGGAACCGGAGCACGACGTCCACCCTCGAGTATATAGAGGCCATGACCTCGGGATCGGTCCAAATTCCAAAAGACTTCGGAGAGTATTATTGGGCAATCTAACACGATTAACGGGAGGACGTAATATCCGTGACCGGCCGGGTATCATGACGCGGATCTCGGCAAGTACCGACGGGAATCCAGTAATTAGTTAAACGGGATATTTTTGCATTTTATGGAATTGTACCTAGAGTGGGATTCCCCTACTATATAAAGGAGGGGTCTGATTATTCATTGAACACATTGAAACACGCATCCCAAAGCAATATACTATTATAATTCTTTTATTCATAGCTCTTACATTGTTGATCAGTGTTTCATTATTATAAGCCCGGGATCGAAGACGTATACCTCGTTGAGGCTGCCCTCGAGTCCAGAATCATCCCCCCTTTATTTTCAAGCGGTTTTATAATTTATTACATCTCTTGCCAGTTTATTCTAGTAATCCTTACCGTTTGTATTGAATAAATCTACGTATCGTTAAAACCATTTACAAATTTAATTGTTATCCATTTTTTAAGGTAAACAGTTTGGTGTCCACCGTGGGGCTAAGGATAATAGTGACAATTTGATAAACATTTCTGTAACGCACCCTATTTTACACTTGTTTTTTGAAGTGTCTTCAATTTCACATCAAAGTTCAAAATGTTGAACTCCCCATCTGCACCTCTAAACGTGGATGCTGAGTCCGGTCAACACTTCGAGAACAACAATATGGTACCCAATAACGAGGTACCCCCTATCGATCCCAGCGGAGTTCCGGTCACAGACCCGATTAACGCTAACTCATATGTGGCCATCAATGCGAATCTGCCTACCGATCCTGAGAACAGCATCCGCAGGGAGTCCGATCGACAACCCAAAATACACAGGATGGTGAAGGAGATGAGATCAACTTGCGAGTGATCTTTGAAATGCTGCAGGCCCAACAGGAAGCGATAGCCCAATTGCAGAACCAAAGCCGCGCCCCCAGCAGAGTTGAGCCCAAGCCGTCCCGGGAAATCACTCGCAGAAACGAACCAATCACAGAGAGGCCGAGTGAAGCTGAACCCGGGACTAACTCCGAGATCATAAAAATGCTCGAGGAACTGACAAAACGGGTAAAATCGGGAGAAAAGTAAATCGAGGCCAATGACAAATAGGTGGAAACCTACAATTCCAGGGTCGACCAAATCCTAGGAGCACCACCAATATTGAAGGGTCTGGATTCCAAGAAATTTGTTCAGAAACCTTTCCCTCCGAGCGCAGCTCCGAAGCCAATCCCAAAGAAGTTTCGCATGCCCGAAATTCCTAAGTACGACGGAAACTGACCCAAATGAGCATGTGACCTCCAACACATGCGCCATCAAAGGGAACGACTTGGAGGATGATGAGATTGGGTCCGTCCTGCTAAAAAGGTTTGGAGAAACTTTGTCAAAGGGAGCTATGATATGGTATCACAACTTACCCCCTAATTCTATTGACTCGTTTTCTATGCTTGCAGACTCCTTCGTGAAAGCACGCGTCGGGACCGTCAAGGTCGAGACCAGGAAGTCGGACCTTTTCAAAGTGAAACAGAGAGATAATGAGATGCTCATGGAATTCTTGTCCCGGTTTCAAATGGAACGAATGGACTTGCCCCCGGTCATGGACGATTGGGCCGTTCAGGCATTCACCCAGGAACTCAATACTCGAAGCTCGTTGGCTTCACAACAGTTGAAGCAAAATCTGATAGAGTATCCTGTTGTAACTTGGGTCGACGTACATAACCGGTATCAATCAAAAATTAAGGTCAAAGATGATCAGCTTGGGGCCCCTTCCGGGTCCGTTTATCCCGTCAGAGCTATTGACAGATCCAAAAGAGACATTGATCGTGAACCGCGATCGAATAGGGACCGGTATCAACCATACAATGGATATCGAAGAGGTAATAGGTCTAGGCGAAACCCTGTGAGAACTGAAATGAGAAGCGATCGAGGTCAAAATAACCGGGGACTCATGAGCAGAAGCGGTTTTGACAGGCCCATCGGGCCTAAGGAAGCACCAAATTTATCGGAGTACAACTTCAACGTCGATGTTGCTACCATTGTATCTGCCATTGGGCGCATCAAAGACACCAAGTGGCCTTGACATTTACAGTCCGATCCATCCCAAAGGGACCCCAACCTAATGTGCAAATACCATGGAACCCACAACCACAAAATTGAAGATTGCCGACAACTGAGAGAAGAACTAGCCTGGTTATTCAACAATGGACATATCCGAGAGTTCCTGAGCGATCGAGCCAAAAACCATTTCAGGAATAGGGACTCTAATAAGCAGATCGAGCAAGAGGAACTTTAGCATGTCATTAACATGATCATCGGTGGGATCGACGTCCCCCAGGGGCCAATGTTAAAGCGCAGCAAAATATCCATCATAAGAGAAAAATAGAATCGAGATTACGTGCCAGAAGGAACCTTATCTTTCAACGACAAGGATGCTGAAGGCATCGTGCAGCCACACAACGATGCACTGGTAATATCTGAACTCATAAAAAAATTTCGAGTTAAATGTGTGTTAATTGATCTAGGTAGCTCGTCCAATATCATCAGATCGAGAGTCGTAGAGCAGTTGGGTCTACAAGACCAAATTGTGCCTGCAATTCGAGTTCTAAACGGAATGGAATGTAAGACCACTAAAGGGGAGATAACACTACCGGTGAACATCGCCGGAACCATCCAAGAAGCAAAGTTTTACGTGATCGAATGATATATGAGATATAATGCTATGTTCGGGAGGCCGTGGATTCACAACATGAAGGCAGTGCCCTCGACACTGCACCAAGTGTAGAAATTCCCAACGCAAGGAGGGATTAAAATAATTTACGGAGAACAACCAGCCACAAAGGATATGTTCGCGGTCGACGAGGTGGTACCGATATCCGCACTTTCGACACCAAAGGATCCGAGTTCGGTCACCAAGGAAGAGGCCAAATATAAACCACCAACGCCACCCCCAACCGAACTAGAAAGACAGGGGACGGGTGAGGATGACGACTAGGGAGTTCCCAGGTCTTTCATAGCCCCGACGATTCCAACGCCACCAAAGGAACTGGAGCAAGTCATATTAATCGAGTACTTGCCCGATCACAAGGTACACCTAGGCACGGGGTTAAGCCTCGAGCTTAGGAAAAAACTCATTAAGTTCCTTATAGATAACATAGATTGTTTCGCTTGGTCCCACCTTGACATGACAAGAATCCCGCCAAAAATAACTACTCACAAGCTGAGACTGGATCTGAAGTTCCACCCGATCAAATAGAAAAGGAGTCCGAAGTCCGAAGTCAAGCATGCATTCATCAAAGACGAGGTATTAAAACTCCTTAAAATAGGATCCATTCGAGAGGTTAAGTACCCGGATTAGTTAACAAATATAGTGGTAGTCCCTAAAAAGGGGAATAAATTAAGAATGTGTGTAGACTACAAAAACTTGAGTAAGGCATGCCCCAAGGACTCTTTCCCTTTGCCCAATATCGATCGCATGATCGATGCCACGGTCGTCCACAATATCCTCAGTTTTCTCGATGCCAATTTCGGGTACAACCAAATTCGGATGGACCCGGAAGACCAGGCAAAAACGTCCTTCATCACTAAGTACGGAACCTACTATTATAACGTAATGCCATTCGGACTAAAAAACACTGGTGCCACTTACCAACGCCTAGTAAATCGAATGTTCGAAGAGCAAATAAGAAAATCAATGGAGGTTTACATTGACGATATGTTAGTTAAGTCCCTGCGAGCAGAGGACCATTTGAAACATTTGCAGGAAACCTTAAACATATGAAGAAATACAATATGATCTAAACCCGGAGAAATGCGCATTCGGAGTCGGGTCCAGAAAATTTCTCGGATTCATGGTGTCTAATTGGGGAATCAAGATTAATCCCGATAAAATCAAGGCCATAGAGAACATTACTGTGGTGGACAATGTGAAGGTCATTCAAAGGCTAATGGGTGCATAGCCACGTTGGGCCGATTCATTTCAAGTCCTCCGACAAAAGCCATCAGTTCTTCTCGTTATTGAAGAAGAAGAATATTTTCTCATGGACACTAGAGTGTCAACAAGCCTTAGAAGAACTCAAGTGGTACCTTCCGAGCTCGCCTTTGCTTCATACTCCAAAGGTAGATGAACAACTGTACCTAAATTTAGCAGTATCCGAGATAGCGGTAAGTGGAGTCTAAGTTCGGGAAGAGGAAGGTATGCAATTTCCTATCGACTATGTTAGCAGGACTCTAGGCGAGGCCGAAACTAGGTATCCTCACCTGGAAAAATTGGCGCTCGCTTTGCTAAGCGCCTCCAGGAAGTTAAACCATATTTTCAATGCCATCCCATATGTGTCGTGAATACTTACCTGTTGACGGGCATAATGCATAAGTTCGAGCTCTCGGGACGATTTGCCAAATGGGCCATGGAAATCAGCGGGTACGATATCGAATATTAACCCCGAACCTCCATCAAATCTCAAATTTTAGCGGACTTCATGGCTGACTTCACGTCGGCGCTAATATCCGAGGTCGAGAAGGAGTTGTTGTTGAACTCAGGGACCTCCTCTGAAATCTAGACCCTCTTTACGGACGGTGCCTCGAACGCAAAGGAGTCCAGACTTGGCATTGTATTGAAGCCATCAACGGGTAATGCAGGTAATCTATCTGAACTATAAAATTGACTAACAACGAGGTCGAGTATGAGGCCATGATTGCAGGTATCGAGCTGGCTAAAAGCCCGGGGGGTAAGGTGATTGAAGCTAAGTGTACTTCCCTCCTTGTGGTGAACCAAGTCAATGGAACGTTCGATGTCAAAGAGGAACGAATGCGAAGGTACCTGGATAAACTATAGGTGACGTTACATTGGTTCAAGGAATAGACTTTTCAACATGTACCTCGAGATCAAAACAGCGAAGCCGGTGCTCTTTCCAACTAAGGATCGTCGATTGATGACGATGAATTCAACTCGGGAACGGTCGTACAACTCATGAAATCAGTAGTGGAAGAAGGTCACACCGAGATAAACTCGACAAGCTTAACTTGGGATTGGAGAAATAAGTATATAGATTACCTGAAAACCAGAAAACTGCCTTCGGATCCTAAAGAATCGAGAGCTCTGCGGACAAAGACAGCCAGGTTCAGCTTGTCTGAAAATAAAACCTTATTCAGGAGAACGTTCGATGGCCCACTCGACATATATTTAGGATCAAGAGATACCGAGTATGTTTTGAGGGAAGTTCACGAAAGCACCTGCTGGAATCATTCGAGTGCCGAATCGTTGGTTCGTAAGATAATCAGAGACGGATACTACTGGATCGACATGGAAAAAGACGCAAAGGAGTTCGTGCAAAAATGTGACGGATGTCAGAGACATACACCAATGATTCATTAGCCCGGGGAGCTACTACATTCGGTCTTGTCACCGTGGCCATTGATGAAATGGGGAATGGACATCTTTGGCCCTCTGCCATGGGCACCCGGTAAGGCTCAATTTATATTATTTATGACTGACTATTTTGCTAAATAGGTGGAAGCCGAGGAATTTGAGAACATCAGTGAGAAAGAAGTTATTGACTTCATTTGGGACCATATAATATGCCGGTTCGGAATGTCGGCCAAGATCGTATGAGATAATGGGAAACAATTCATCGGCAATAAAGTGCGTAAATTTTTCGAGGACCATAAGATCAAAAGGATCCTATAGACACCCTAGCACCCTAATGTGAATGGGCAGGCGGAGTCTACGAACAAAACCATACTCCAAAATCTTAAGAAGAGGTTGGCCGATGCCAAAGGGAAATGGAAAGAGATTTTGCCCGAAGTCCTGTAGGCATATCGAACGACCTCAAAATCTAGTGTCGGGGCCACCCCGTTCTCGTTGGTCTACGGTGCTGAAGCGCTAATACCGATTGAAGTAGGGGAACTGAGTCTTAACTTCCGATATACGATCGAAGAGTCAAACGATAAGGCCATGAGCACGAGCCTAGAACTGTTGGACAAGAGGCACGAGGTCGCCCTCATCCGGTTGGCCGCCCTAAAATAACGGATTGAAAGGTATTACAACCGGAGATCCAACCTACGAAACTTCAATATCGGGGACTTGGTGTTAAGAAAAAATGACGCTAAACACCCGGAACCCAAATAAAGGTACGCTGAGATCGAATTAGGAAGGTTTGTATCGCATTATCGACATCACCAGCAAAGGATCGCACAAGCTCGAAGTAGGGAACGGTGAGCGACTACCGAATAACTGGAACGTGACCCACTTAAAATGGTACTACTGCTAAGGTATGACCCCATTCATTCTTTTCTACATATATTATGAATTGAACTGATACTTGCAGGCAACGACCAAATAATGATGCGGTTATTAGGCTTGAAAGCACACATTGCACTTTTTTTCCCTTGAATCGGTTTTGTCCTAAATGGGTTTTTTGGCAAGGTTTTTAACAAGGCAATAGTAGATCGTGCTAACTTAGAATTGAAGACCGGCTATGAACCGGAGTCGAGGGTCACATCAACAGTATTTGATCCCTCTTTACGATTGTCCTCGAATACTGGGGGCCATTACCCTCGGATAATGATCTTAGCAAGGAAAGAAACTTTATACTCAAACAGTCTGGGCTCGATGGATAGGATTTATTGTAAGGGCCAAACTGTCAAATAAATCATGCCCACATAGACCAATTAGTCCATAACATGAAGCTTGTGCACATTTACAATCTTGTATGTTGCGCACAGAAATAAAAGAAAGTTTATACCTCGTAGATACATATTTTATCTCCTAAAAATTACTACATTTTGTTCCTTAAGGACATCGAACACAAGGGCCATCTCTATCCGGATCCAAGAGATCACCCCCACTCAGGGACTGTCATCCAAGCCAAACTCGGATGACTCGGGATGTCGAAGCCCGTGGACACAAAACATTATTGGGCAGTGCCCGAACTTTAAAGGCTACGGCCACCCCCACTCGGGGACTGTCGTCCTGGGCAAGCCTGGATGCTCGGGTATCGAAGCCCCGGGTAATAAGCCTATTGGTAAATACCCAAACTTAAAAGGCTACGACCATCCTAGAAACGGCTCAGAGACGTCCAAAACCCGTAACCAAAACATAAGGCCTTCAAAATTTCCAAACCGGTTCAAAGGCTACCCTCGGCAAAATTATAATTTAAAAACTTCTAAGTGAGCAGTTTGGGGAAAGCTTACGGTCATAGCAAGCCCTCAAGACAAAAGTATATCAAGAACAAGCCTTGTTCGAACCTCCGAACTAGACCTTATTACTACGTGCTAAGGCATTTGAAATCTTTGCAATCGTAAAGAAAAAGCCAAAAGAAACAAACTTGAAAGTTTCCAAAGGGAAAAAAGAAAAGCCTTGTATATATATAAAACGATCTTTACAAAGGCCAAACGGCCTCAACAAAATATATAAAAATACAAAAACAAAGAAGATCTACAAGGCACCTAAGCTTGATTTTCGCCGGAGCTCGCCTCGTCACCGGGACCATTGGAATCTTCTCTATCCTCAGATTCGCCTGCACCCTCGTAGCTTTCCTCATCCTCGGGATCTGCAAACTTCTTGGTCTCGACCTCTAGCCTCTTAGCGTTTTTGATCTCGGCCGATAGGTCAAAACCCCGGGCATGAACTTCCTCTAGAGCCTCTCTTCGAGACTGCCACTTCACGTATTCGACGGTGACTTTCAGGCGGTCCTGGGCTGCCTTAGTGTCAGCCCTATACTGGGCCACCATCTCTGCAACATCGGCCCTGGTTATTTCCGCCGCTGACTTGGCTATCTTAAGCTCCTTGTCAAGGGTATCCCATTCAGAAACGGTTGAGCTCAGTTGAGACTGGAGGTCTTCCGATTTTTTGTGACCAGGCCTCAGCTTTCTCTCTCGCCGCTCAAAGTTGGACTTCAGTAGAGGACAGCTGCTCCCGGGCAGTCTCCTTTTCTGAAGCCAATAGGTCAATGTTTCCTTTCCACTCTTCGGCTATGGCCTTGACCTCGTCCATCTCAGCTCGAAGCTGGTCGATTCGATCAAGCTTCTGCTGGACCTGTGGGTTTTGACCGTTAGTCACCATGCATAACTTGTCGTCACTAACTTCAAAGATCTTTCCCTATTCCACTAGAGCGGCATGTTCTTTCTGAGCCACGTCCAACTCAACTCAGAGATTCTTGACTTCTCCCTCACGTTGCTCACTGAGAAGCTTATACATGTCCCTCTTCTCAGCAAGATTTTTGACTTCGGCCTCGAGTTGGCTAAGCTCATCCCGGTACCGGAGAAAGGTTTCATGGTGGAGCACCCAGGCCTGTAGAATGTGAGAAAGAAAAGGCATTAGAGTCATCAAAAGTTGAATTTGAAGATAAAATAGTGTGATAACACTTTACTCGGTTCAGCGCCTCTTGCACTTTGTTAAACAAGCATGGCGCATCCACCTCGTTCATCTTTGATTGGTATTCTTCAGTTACCAGGCATCGGAGGTAGCTATCTACCCCGGTGGAGGCGAAAAGAACCCGGGCATCCTCCGGGATGGTGATAACTACTGATCGCTTCTGGCCAGGATTTATGCTCGGAGCAGGGAGCTGGTTGATCAACCTCGGGCTCGAGTTCGGCCCACCGACCTCCGAGGATGGACTTTTCTCGGCACCTCTAATTCACACAACCCAGAGAAGTCTTCCAGGGCGATTGAGTCTACACCATCAAAAAACCTTCGGAGGGGATCGTCCACTCCATGAGCCCCTTTATTGGATCGCTCATTCGTCGCTCGGGCTTCATCGAACATAGACTCTGTGAATGAGGGCGATCTCGAAATTTCTATAACACCAGTAGGGGAGGAGACGGCAACTCGAGAGGTCTCAACCCTCACATCTGTACGAGCCTCATGAACTTTAGGGGGTTACCCCCGTCGTTTCCCCCTCGGCTGCCACTTGTTCCTCAAAAATGGACGGCTCGGGGGCCACACAAAGGTCGTCCTCCTCGGGCTCGTCCCTGAGCCGGAAGAATGAATCCGAGTCAAGCACTCGAGAGCTAGAGCATTCCTTTGGCTTACGAGCCAACCTTCTCCGAGCTCGGGGAACTCGGGTCCGAGCTCGGGGACTCGGGGTCATCCTCATTTTCTTCTCTCCGACTGTGACACCGGGCTAACCCTAAGCAAGATGATCGGTGGGTAGGTCCTGTCCCCCTACCAAGGGCCTAAGCTCGAAGGTCTTAGGCAAGCCTAAAAGAGAGAAAAGAAGCAATGAGGACATAGTAATGAAAAAAGAAGGTTTAAGGCTACTTATCCAGAGAAAGGAATCTTACCGTGAGATCGGGCCTCCCAGCGGCCCTTTGAGAGCTCGCGCCACGAGCGTTCATCATAAGGCATCTGAGAACAAATGCCTCTGATCCACTCCTTGAGCCGAGTAATAGCTTTTGGAACTCGAGCGAAGGCTGCACCACAGCAAACACCGATGGAAAAAGGGAAGATAAAACATGAAATCGACGTTTAAAAGGTGTTATACTTACGTGATACGTTCCACTTCTCGGGGAACGGCCTCCACTAGGCATGTATCAGGTCGACGGTCCTCACCCCTACAAAACGTCCTTGCCAACCTCGATCCCGGTCCTTGTCGATACTTAAAATTAAGGCTTTGTTGGCCCGGCGTACAAACTTTATCAGTCCCCCCCGAAAGATTTGGGGACTATAAAAGCGGAGCAGATGATCAATGGTAATCGTGCACGAATCAATTTTTTCACAAAGAATCATAGGAGTATCACGATCCTCCACAATGATGGGTGAATTTGGCCGAGGCATACGTCGCACCTCCTGCAGAAGTCCAAGATGATCGGGTCCACCGGGCCCAATGTAAAGGGATAAGTGTAAACACTTAGATATCCCTTAACATGTATAGTTATATCGTCATCGGGCCCTGGAATCACTACATTCTTATCCGCCCAGCTGTTGTCCTTTCAAACTACAGGAAGAACGGCATCAGTAATAGAGCAGATGTACCATGACACCGCCTCGCATCGGCCTTGAACCGAAGAGGGATTTTCAACTTGAAGTCATCATTGACCGAACACCCACCGGGGACGAACATTTTCAAGGGGGGCTCGGCTGCCGGTTCATCAGTGTCCGCGCTCGGAACGGACTTCTCGAGGACGACCATATCAGGGGCGGTCTCCTCGACCTCGGTGGCCAGCCGGGAAGATGAAGGAGCATCTTTCTGGGGAATGGTCTTGGAAGTCTTTGCCATTTCTTTTATCTAGTTAAAAAGGATTTGAAACTATGAAGGAGAATGAGGAGATGGGGGATGAGAACTTGCTAATAAAAACAAGCACACTAGCTTAAGTAAGGGGTAAAAGAAAGGTTATAACTTGAAGAATGAAGGTAAGAATATTGAGGGATGAAAGAAGACTGTAATATCTTAAAGGATCGAAGGTAGAATCTTGGTCCAAAGTAAAAAATGAACGAAAGAAGGGGTATTTATAGGGGCTTGGTGTCGTTTCACATTCAGGCACGACCTATCGACGGCTGACACGCGTTAGGGGTCATTGTGACGCTATTGACGGGATATTTCGATTTCTTTGTCGTTTTGTGTCGCAGCATGTTGAAGAAGAGATCGAAGAACTCATGTCGTTCCTCATCGTTTCCATAAAACTTGCTCTCAGAGAAATGAGGGGACTATCTGTATACGGGTGAAACCGGACCCATAAGCCGGCCCGGTTCCTGATAAAATAAATCGAGTAAGGAACGTAATGACAAGGAACCATAATCGAGGTAAGAGACTCATCGAGTCACGCACCGGGGGCACGACGCCCGCCCTCGAATATATCGATGCCATGACCCCGGGATCGGTCCAAATCCCAAAAGACTTCGGAGAGCATTATTGGGAAATCGAACACGATTAACAGAAGGTCGTAATATCCGTGACCAACCGGGTATTATGACGCGAATCTCGGCACGTAGCGACGGGAATCCAGTAATTAGTTAAACGGGAGATTTTTGCCTTTTATGGAATTGTACCTAGAGTGAAATTCCCCTACTATATAAAGGGGGTCTGATTATTCATTGAACACATTGTAACACGCATCCCAAAGCAATATACTATTATTTTTCTGTTATTCATAGCTCTTACATTGTTGATCAGTGTTTTATTATTATATGTCGGGGATCGAAGACGTATATTTCATTGAGGCTGCCTTCGAGTCCAGAATCACCCCCTTATTTTCAAGCGGTTTGATAATTTATTACATCTCTTGCCTATTTATTCTAACAATTTACCGTTTGTATTGAATAAATCCGCGTATCCTTAAAACCACTTACAAATTTAATTGTTATCCATTTTTAGGGTAAACACGTACCTAATTTTAAATTGTCTCTCAATAATGAAGAAATTGATTATATATAGTCATATGTACAGACAAATGTTTTTGAATGATTTTCAATTTAGTGTATTAATTTAATTAGAAATATTGTGATTGATTATAAACCTCTTTCTTTTATGGATTGGATAATTAACTTTTTAAAAACGGGTCAAATATGGATAAGAACCATATTATTCACTTGGAAAATGGATAACCAAGTGGATAACCAATGGATAACTAATGAGTTTAACGTTTACATTTGTAAAACCTCAAATTGAGGGTTCCTCAAATTTGAAAAACTTGAAATTCTTCCAAAAGTGATCATATTCAAGAAGTTATAAATAACATGGATATTCATATTATTCACCGGTTAACCCGCTTTTATCCGTATTAAATATGTGTTAGGTCGGATAATTTATCCGATTTTACATTACTCGTTTTCGAACCGTCCATATCTTATCCGCCCGTTTGCTTGAGTATGCTTCAATAGAGAAAGTTGCAATTGAAGACGAATTAGAACGACAAGACCAAAAGAAAAAAGATGGAGTTTTGAAGGAAGAAACATACGATATAATTAACAAGGAATATATTAGCTCAAATTTCAGACACAACACCAACGTCAGAGGAAGGAAATAATGAAGCGAACAACATGATGAGCACAGAAGGACTAAACAGGAAGTTTGACGAATTTATAAGAAAGATGAAACAAGAAAAAAGGATTGAATTAGCTCAACAACATCTTATAGCTGTTTGATCTTTTTTATAAGTTGCAAAGAATTTTTTCTTCTTGCATGTTTCCACATCATCAATTTTGTCTTTTGTTTTTTTTCTTTTCCCCACGTCTGTTCATATTAGATTAATATTAGACGTAACTTTGATCATGTGCTTTTCTTTTCTTTTTTTCTTTTCCTGTTAGGTGCTTCCATCATGTTCGATAAGGCCAAAATGCCCTTGAACTATTTAAAATAGTTTTAAAATATTATCCGTTTATTTTTTATACCAAAAATATCTCTGCCGTCTATATTTTGGATCATAAATGCCCTTAAACTGTTAGTCTTGTCATTGAAAGTGACATGACAGTCCAACTGGGTTAGATTTACTTACATGACCATCCACCTAAGCAATCAAACATGGCAAAATTATTTTTCGGAAAAATTATTTTTCCATAAATTGTTTAAAAATATAAAATCAACACTTATTCCGAAAAAAATAAAAAAAAATTCTGGAAAAATTATTTTCCGAAAAAATAACTTTTCGGAATTTTTTAAAAAATACAAAATCAACACTTATTCCGAAAAAAGTAAAAAAAAAATTCGGAAAAATTATTTTCTGGAAAAATATTTTTTCCGAAATGTTTTTACTTTTTTCGGAATAAGTGTTGATTTTGTATTTTAATAAAAAATTTCGAAATATATAATATTTCCGGGAAATTATTTTTTCGGAAAATAATTTTTCCAGAATTTTTATTTTGTATTTTAAAAAAAATTCTTGAATTGTAGGCAATGTCAAGAAAGAGTTCATGTAGGCGACACCATTTATTTTATTGTGATTAAGATTTAAAAGCTGTTATTACACTTTTATCAGGTTCAACGTATACTCTAGTAAGAGATTTACCTTTCCGTGTATGGGTAGTTCAGAAACTCTTATTACGTTTTAAGAATTGTTATTTCTAATTGGAATGAAATGAATGCAATTAAGAGCAGAAAATACACATAGGATTTATATAACGGACCTTACTAATACCTAGCTAGAACGGATTTATATAGCAGATCAAGCTAATTTGAGACTGCGGCTTAATTAATTTGACCAGAAAACTTTTATCTTTTTTCGGAATAAGTGTTGATTTTGTATTTTAATAAAAATTTCCGAAATAAATAATTTTTCGGGAAATTATTTTTTCGGAAAATAATTTTTCGAGAGTATTTTTTACTTTTTTCGAAATAAGTGTTGATTTTATATTTTAAAAATAAAATTCGGAAAAATAATTTTTCCGAAAAAATATTTTTGTCATATTGGATTGCTTAGATTGATGGTCATGTAAGCAAATCTAACCTAGTTGAACTGTCATGTCATCTTCAATGACAAGACTAGCAGTTTAAGGGCATTTGTGGTCCAAAATATAGACGACATGAATATTTTTGGTACCAAAACGGAGGGCATTTTTGAGCTATTTCAGATAGTTTAAGGGCATTTTTGGCCCCTTTTCCGTAGAAAAAGATTATTCAGCCTAAACAAAGTGGATAATTTAAAGTTAACCAACGATTTATCAATTCTAAGGTTGGCAACTTGATTTAGAGGGTAGAAATCACTAGAAAAATAACGTAATAAAGCTGAGAACATGGAATTTAGAATCTAGATAGATTATCTATTTGGTATAATTACAATTTCGGTACTTAAATTAAGCATGTTGTACAACCAATTGGATAAAGAAAATTGTGTTATTTTCCTAACGAGATTGCATCCAAAGAAGACACTGATAATTGTACCAAGAACAGTTCCTCTAAGGAACAGATATCACCTGACATTACTTTAGTGATGAAGAGCCGCGTTGATAGCATTATTTCATTAAACACAAATTAAATCTGAGATATTATATATAGTTAAATTTGGCAGTAGATGCATATATATGCATGTCCAACCCTATTATTTGTTAAAAGAACTTAAACATACTACGTTTACCCTTACCCATGTGGCCATTCCGCGGAAGGGCCAGCTTCTCCAACACCAACACTAGATAAACACTAGAAGAGGTTTGAGGTGTGTTATATATATAGAGCACACCTTCTTGAGAGCTTTGAGGACGTGAATTTCGATCCATTAGGGTGGCTTCGATAAACCTTATAATAAACTGTGTAATTAACATCTCCATTAGACCAAAAGAAACCAATAAAATTATCAAAATTTAATTTTCTTATAATAATTGTAACCTCATGTCTAAGAAGCAGCCCCACAATACTCCTAAACCATGTTGTTCAAATATTTCAGTTTGTTTTTTTCCTTTTAATTTGTGCATTTAGATTAATTTTCTTTGATCCATCATTAGATAATATTAGCTTTCCTAATTATAACAAGATTTTGTAATATCATTTAGATTGTTCAAAGAGAAAGTTATATTCTTTTGGGTATGACAAATCATGTCCAGCGAATGGTCCCTAAGGGATTAAGGTCCATGCTGATTCTATTTGGGCTTTCAGGGAAGGTTGGGCTCGCCGAGAGCTAGTGTAATGGAACCTTGGATCGGGAAAGACAAAATATAAAAAATACAAGGACAACTCAATAAAATTAGTGGCCTAAAGCTAAATTTTAATCAGTGCCCTTAAATTTTTTTAACTATATGTTTTCATATATATAAACACACAAGTTAGTGTTTCTTGTAGTTCTTGTACTTGTTTACAATATAGTATATGTATAGGGATAAAATTGGTTTACATTAAATGATCGAATGGTGTGACACGTGGAACCGGAGACAGGCAAAAGACAAGTCGAGTAAGAACCAATACCGGGAATAATAGCTGCAGTTCGCATTGGATAGACCCTGAAGGGAGCACAATCAACGTGAACAGATCTGATGTTTGTCACCGAATGACATTCAATGAAGAATATCCCCTAGCATTAAATGGGCAGCCATTGCAGAGAATATTAGCATTCATGGCATGCCGTTACATATTCATCAATGACCCCTTTATTGTCATTTAAGATGGGCTTGATCCTAGGATCTTGTTTCCCTAGGTATGGCTATAAATAGTAGTTTCAACCGTCATTGTAAGAACACGAAATTCTTGGCAAAACTTATGCTACATTCCATTCTCAAGCTCAATAAGCTAATTTTTACTTGTTATGTCATACTATTCTTACTTCTGTCCTCGGAAGCATCGCTCCCAGATCCATGCCTGCCATTTCCTTTGATTTTAATCGCCAAGTCTTATTTTTAATCTAGTTTATTTATCATTTTTGGATCAAATCAGTTCGCATGTCTATAAATCACGTAACAAATTCAACTATACCGTTTTATGGGTAAACAGTTTGGCGCCCACCGTGGGACTTAGACAATTGCATAATTGAGTTGATCCATGCGTTTATTACTAACTCTTTTGATTCTCTATTCCTTAGCAAGAAATCGAAAATGGCAGCTAACGATGTCAATATTGCAGACAACGTTGAGGCATATGAAAATCTGCCTCAGCCCGAGGATTCAATCAGCGACACCTGCAACGAAGGGGGCGAAGCAACCCTAGTCCATGGAGGACAATACCCCCAACATGTCCGAGACCAACTCCCGATGACGCGGAAGATGAACACGTTGCGGAAACATTAATGATCTTGAGAGAGCAGCAGAAAGCCATCATGGGCCACCTCTCAAGGCAGGACTAGGTCATGACGAAATTGAAGTAAGCGTTGTTAGGCGCTTCCAACAACGCAAACGGAAGAGACCAGGTTCCTCCCGATGTTCCTTTAAATTAGATGGCTCAAAGAGTTGATAACAATACCCCGATGGGTGAGATCAGCTTTGACGGTGGGGGGGGGGGAGGTAGCAAATCCGATAATGACAACGGTAATGATACCTTCAAAATCAAACTCGTGATATTCATGAGGGAGATGAACGAGTGGATGGATCATAACGCGAAAGATTTTCACGCCCGAATGGATCAAATTCCAGACGCCACCAATTTTGAAGGGTCCAGATTCGAAAAAATATACTCAGTTACCGTGTAAGCCGAGCGCAGAACCAGAGTTAATTCCGAAACGGTTTAAGATGTTGGACATACCAAAATACGATGGGACTTCGGATCCTCAGGAGCACATCACAACTTATACAATAGCGGTGAAAGGGAACAATTTGGCTCAACATGAGATCGAGTTGGTCCTGCTAAAAAAGTTTGGAGAAACCTCACAAAGTGGGACTTGACGTGATATTCACTCTTACCTGAGCATTCAATAGATTCTTTTGAAATGCTTGTAGATTCGTTCATTAAGGTTCATGCCGGGGCCAGAAAGGTCTAGGCTAGGAAGGCGAACATATTCAGGATCGCATAGGGTGAGTCTGAATTGCTGCGGGAGTTCGTGATTAGATTCCAGAAAGAGAGGATGTTGCTACCGGCCGTACCAGACGAGTGGGCAGCGGAAGGCATTCACAAAGGGCTTGAATCCGAGGAGCTCAGACGCCTCCCGAAAGCTGAAGGAAAGCATGCTCGTATTCCAGGCAACCACATGGCGGATGTTCATAACCGCTATGAGTCAAAAATAAGGATAAAAGATGATCATCTCGGGTTTCCAACATCAACCAAATGATGAGACCGAGACAAGAACCAGGAAAAATTCAAAGGTGATTTTGATACAAACTAGCGATCTTCTAAAGGCCGTTTCTTGCCTTATGAAAGAGCCGAGGGACGCGGCAGCAAAGGGTTCCGGTCCTCGGATAGGTTTGCTCATGATAGAAGAACTGACTGTGGCCGAAATAGCAGATCGTTACAAGAAAAAGAGGTATCGAGGACCCGGGATTCTACATATCTCAGGTTGTCAAATTACAATTTCAACATCAGCGTGGTGGAGTTGGTATTGGCAATGAGAAATACAAAAGAAGCATGATTTTCGAAGCCAATCAGATCTGATCCAAAGTCAGAGGAATCCTAACCTATGGTGCGAATATCACGGGACACACGGACAGAGAACGGGGGACTGTCGGCATCTGCAAGAGGAGATGGCAACGCTGTTGAAAAATGGACATATCAGGGAGTTCTTGAGCGACAGAGCCAAGAGAAATTATAGCCGCAGCCGAGACAACGTGGAACCCTCGAAGATAGGAGAAGACCCTCCTCGGTTGACTATTAACATAATTTTTGAAGGGAATGAAATCAATAGGTTAACCTTCTTGGCGTCCAAGAAGAGAAAGGTATCAGTGACCCACAACAAGAGACTCTGGGAAGTCGCCGAAGACGACATAACCTTCACAGAGTAGGACGCCGACAGACTTCTTCTGCCGCATAACGATGTCCTAGATTTCAAGATTAAGCGTGTTTTGGTTGACCCAAGAAGCTCAGCCAACATCATTCAATGAGTAGCAAAAATATTTGCTGAATCATGGGGTAACACGTGTTTGGGGTATTAAATGCGAGAAGATGTGCATTCTTTCAAGCGTCAGAGACTGTTCAGGAACTCTTTCGCCAAGAAAGGAATCTTCACCTACNACCGTGTAAGCCGAGCGCAGAACCAGAGTTAATTCCGAAACGGTTTAAGATGTTGGACATACCAAAATACGATGGGACTTCGGA
>AWOL01S0019835.1:0-10905 GCA_000715115.1 Nicotiana otophora
TAATCTCCAAAGATTTGAGCAAGAATCAAAGGAAAATTTGTTGAAGAACACCTTCTCACTCTAGGACACTCTCTCACACTCTAAAAATATCAAATTTTTGGCCAAAATGAGTTAACCCCTCTCTATTCCCGGCCTTGGGGTTATTTAATGAGTTCCCACGTCCGCAGCCGCAGATTTGGCCGCGGATTGGAGGTAGAAACTCTCAAATATGCGCGGCCGTGTATTTGGCCGCGCATCTGGCTGCGCATATGACACAGGTCCAGTAAAATGGCCATAACATTCTGTATACATATCCAAATGACGAATGGTTTGAAGCTGTGGAAACTAGATTCCAAGGGCTTTAATTTGATAGGTTATACACCATATAAATCTTCATAACCTGAGAGTTATGCTCATTTAAAGTTAGATCTTATGCAAACTCACTTGAAATATTATCCCATCATAAACGTTTCAACTTGACTTAGCTTTAGGGCTCTTCTTAGACCCTAAACCATTCTTAATGCACCTAATACATATATTGTCATCATAAATTGATATCACTCAAATTATCAGTCTTGTTCATACCCGAATTAATATAATTAGCACCCGTCAATTTTCTTAATGGTCTTAAAACACTTCGAAATATTTTTGGGGTGTTACATATAGTTGTCCCATACTTTTGGAGAAAACAGGTACATTACTGGTTTCAAGACTTCATGAGGAAAAACTTTTTCTGTGGGAACGGATTGATGGATGTAAAGACACACACGACATATTAATGGAAAATCAAGGCCACACCAAGGCAGTAAGCTTTGCGATTGGAACTGCTACTCATTATGTGGATGATCGTAGAAGATACACACCTAAAGAAAATGCAGATGCATACTTAAAAATCAGCTGGACAGGCACGCTACTGGATACTTTTTGCTCACAGTTAATACACCACTGGGAATATGGTCAAATATGCAATAAGATAAGATTTCATCTAGGCTTCAATTGTGAAGACATTTCATGGCTAGTTTTTATAAATCAGTTCATTTACCTTATTAGTTTGCATAATTGATATCAATGTTGAGTTCATTACTCAACAATGATAATAGGAACTATGTACTCGACAAATTTTATTACTTTCATCATGTAAGACCTCCTGACACTTTATTTTGTTTTTTGATTTATATATATATATATATATAAAAATAGCTCTAGGCACACTGCCTAGTGGATTGTGCAAAAAAGTAAAAAATAAAAACATACAAATATAATATCATGGCTGAACAGTATGACCAAAGCTAAGGTAAATAGCTCAACATAGTAAAAATAGCCCTATCAGGTCTCAATCACATAAGAAAATAGCCGAAACATGATACTTAGCATGAATAATAACTCACGTAGTCATGGAAATGGAAAAAACATGATTTCAAAGAAAGGTGATAGCAAAGCAACGCATATAATAGCCTAAGATCTACCCGGATCATGAATACCATAGGACACGTATATACGCTTGTCACCTCGCATATATGTCACCCCCTACATATAGCAAATATCATAGACAACAAATCAATTACCCTCAAACCAAGCTTAGGCAAGATACTTACCTCATCCGGCTAGTATTAAATCTCGACTTGCCTCAAAACCTCGATCTAGACCTCAAATCACGCAAATCCAAGCCAAACATCATCAAAAGAAGTCAACAATGCCATAGGAAGCGATCCCAATCTATAAAGCTTCAATCTTTGAAGAAATTCCCAAAAGTCAACAAAAGTCAATCTAGGTCTGGCTGTCCAAAATACGAAACCAATACCCAAATCCGATGATCCATAACATTCTGAGTCCAAATATATAATTGGTTCCCAAAACCAAGTCCAAATGTGTACTTAAATAATCAAAATACACTCTCTTAAAGTGTAGGCAAAAACCCTAATTTTTTCTTCAAAATTTCATATTCTTAGTGTATAAATCCATGATGAGATTTTATATATATATATATAAACAAATCCAAGTATAAACTACTTACCCTCTCTACAAGACGAGAAAAACGCTGCAAAAATCGCCTAAATCCAAGCTCTAGAACTCTAAATATGTTGCAAATAACAAATGGACGAAGTCTAGAATTTTTGTAGCAGTAATCTTCGCATTTGCGGCCCAAAATCCACTTTTGCGGCCCTTTTTCCGCTTTTGCGGTGCACCGGCACCAGCAATCTTTCCAAACACTAAAGTGAGCATAACTCTCTGATACGACATCGGAATTAGATGATTCTTGTTGCTATGGTTCCGAAATCACGATAAGGATCTAATAGTTCGATCAAAACACAATTTAGACCTCATTTGTTTAATTTGATACTTGTCACGACCCAAAATTCCACCACAGGCGTCGTGATGGCACTTAATCTCTAAGACTAGGTAAGCCGATTTAAATTACATTTTGAAGCCATTTTTTTTTTGAATTGAATAAGTAACTAAAACTAACAGCGGAATAAATCTGAATATACAACCTCCCAAGACGGGTAGTACTGAGTCACGAACTCTAATTGAATACATGGAATGATCACGAGGACCGAATATACAATACTGTTTGATTACAAATTAACAGTACAATGAAATAAAAAGACTCTAAGGGACTGCGACGACCAAGTAGCTCTACCTTGAATTCTTACGATCCCGCTTTAACTCTGCTCAAGCCCGATATCTCCAATACCTGACTCTGCACAAAAATGTGCAGAAGTGTAGTATGAGTACACCACGGTCGGTACCCAGTAAGTATCAAGACTAACCTCAGTAGAGTAGATATGAGGTACAGTCAAGATACTCACTAGTCTAATAACCTGTGCAATATAATATACAGAATAATATGAAACAATAACAATAAGGGCTGGATAAAACAAGCATTGATATGCACAACAGACAACAAGAATATCATTAATATCACTCAACAATTAATAAATACAATTACACCCAATTAAATCAAGCTCTTCAAATAAATGTCTTTCACATATAATTCCTCCAGATAACTCTCCTTCAAATATAATTTTCTCAAATAATTACTTTTCAAATATAATTTTTTCAATAAATCTTTTCAAATATAATTTTCTCAAATAAATATGTTTCAAATACAATTCTTTCATTTAATTCTTTTTGAATAAAACTCCTTCCAAATAAATATTTTGAATATAATTATTTCAATTNCGTAGTCATGGAAATGGAAAAAACATGATTTCAAAGAAAGGTGATAGCAAAGCAACGCATATAATAGCCTAAGATCTACCCGGATCATGAATACCATAGGACACGTATATACGCTTGTCACCTCGCATATATGTCACCCCCTACATATAGCAAATATCATAGACAACAAATCAATTACCCTCAAACCAAGCTTAGGCAAGATACTTACCTCATCCGGCTAGTATTAAATCTCGACTTGCCTCAAAACCTCGATCTAGACCTCAAATCACGCAAATCCAAGCCAAACATCATCAAAAGAAGTCAACAATGCCATAGGAAGCGATCCCAATCTATAAAGCTTCAATCTTTGAAGAAATTCCCAAAAGTCAACAAAAGTCAATCTAGGTCTGGCTGTCCAAAATACGAAACCAATACCCAAATCCGATGATCCATAACATTCTGAGTCCAAATATATAATTGGTTCCCAAAACCAAGTCCAAATGTGTACTTAAATAATCAAAATACACTCTCTTAAAGTGTAGGCAAAAACCCTAATTTTTTCTTCAAAATTTCATATTCTTAGTGTATAAATCCATGATGAGATTTTATATATATATATATAAACAAATCCAAGTATAAACTACTTACCCTCTCTACAAGACGAGAAAAACGCTGCAAAAATCGCCTAAATCCAAGCTCTAGAACTCTAAATATGTTGCAAATAACAAATGGACGAAGTCTAGAATTTTTGTAGCAGTAATCTTCGCATTTGCGGCCCAAAATCCACTTTTGCGGCCCTTTTTCCGCTTTTGCGGTGCACCGGCACCAGCAATCTTTCCAAACACTAAAGTGAGCATAACTCTCTGATACGACATCGGAATTAGATGATTCTTGTTGCTATGGTTCCGAAATCACGATAAGGATCTAATAGTTCGATCAAAACACAATTTAGACCTCATTTGTTTAATTTGATACTTGTCACGACCCAAAATTCCACCACAGGCGTCGTGATGGCACTTAATCTCTAAGACTAGGTAAGCCGATTTAAATTACATTTTGAAGCCATTTTTTTTTTGAATTGAATAAGTAACTAAAACTAACAGCGGAATAAATCTGAATATACAACCTCCCAAGACGGGTAGTACTGAGTCACGAACTCTAATTGAATACATGGAATGATCACGAGGACCGAATATACAATACTGTTTGATTACAAATTAACAGTACAATGAAATAAAAAGACTCTAAGGGACTGCGACGACCAAGTAGCTCTACCTTGAATTCTTACGATCCCGCTTTAACTCTGCTCAAGCCCGATATCTCCAATACCTGACTCTGCACAAAAATGTGCAGAAGTGTAGTATGAGTACACCACGGTCGGTACCCAGTAAGTATCAAGACTAACCTCAGTAGAGTAGATATGAGGTACAGTCAAGATACTCACTAGTCTAATAACCTGTGCAATATAATATACAGAATAATATGAAACAATAACAATAAGGGCTGGATAAAACAAGCATTGATATGCACAACAGACAACAAGAATATCATTAATATCACTCAACAATTAATAAATACAATTACACCCAATTAAATCAAGCTCTTCAAATAAATGTCTTTCACATATAATTCCTCCAGATAACTCTCCTTCAAATATAATTTTCTCAAATAATTACTTTTCAAATATAATTTTTTCAATAAATCTTTTCAAATATAATTTTCTCAAATAAATATGTTTCAAATACAATTCTTTCATTTAATTCTTTTTGAATAAAACTCCTTCCAAATAAATATTTTGAATATAATTATTTCAATTAAAAAGTCACCATGTGACACCTCATTTCATAATCATAAAAAGAATACGGGTCTCAACCCATTTTCATATTTTTCATAAACACGGATCTCAACCCATTTTTATATTTTCACGGCACCTCGTGCCCATAATTAAATCATCATATTTCTCCGGTACCTCGTGCCCTCATTTCATATCATAACTGCACGGACAATTCACGTGCCAAATATCCTCATTATTACTCACGGCACCTCGTGCCCACATTTCATTTTATAGTCCGCCTGGCAATGGCCACATGCTCTCAATTTCAACATAAATCAGATTATTATCAATTTACCAACAACAAGATAAATTGCACAAGGTATAAAAATAAACACAATAAAATCACAACATCACATGAAAATTATCAACACCACAACCCCACATCATCACATATCGTCCCTGACAATAGCCACCCTTATCACTCATATTTCCTCCCTTATCGCTCCTATAGCCACCCTTATCGCTACGCCCAGACAATATCAATAGCCACCCTTATCGCTCTTATTGCCACCCTTATCACTCCTATAGCCACCCTTATCACTCCGCCCAGACAATATTCTAACAAACACAACAATAGTGAAATGTCACCCTTATACCCACATAATATCAACGGTGAAATTCTACCCTTATCTCCCCAAAATAATAACTCACACAACACAACAATTTCTCAAAATAATAACTCACACAATACAACAATTTACATGGGAAATGATCACGGTAACGTGACAAAAATCAATTCATATCACAATTTGCCCAATTGCCACAACCAAATTCCAAAGATATAACAAAATCAATTAATTTCACAACAAATAGCCCAAGGCTCCACACAATGTATATAACACCCAAAAACAACTAATAGAGATATAAATTACTCAACATAAAGCAAAGCCTTCATTAACTCCAAATTTTTTAATAATTATATAATCACCTCTTCTTAAGTTTATTTAATTAATTAATTGTAGAGAGAAGAATCCAAAATGAAATTAAATTCCAATAATTGTCAAACCAGCAAATTCATAGAATTTCATAAATAATCAAATAACAATCACATCAAATTTTCATATAACAACAGATTCAACAACAAGGATTTAGGTACGACAAATAGATGATTAAATATATGCCAATAATTATCCAATTTACTACACAACATGTTCAAGACTTTAACTCAATAAAATTTGCATATATAAACCAAGTAGTTCGCGTACATGGTTTTCAATTACACAAATTACACATAAGACTCAATACCTAAGGGGAAATTCTTCCACTCGAGGTTAAGCAAGACACTTACCTTTTTGAAGTTATGCCGATATTCCCAAATTGTCTTCTTTCTTGAATTGACCTCTGGACCGCTCAAATCTAACCAAATTAATTGTATAACTTCATTAAAATTCATCGAAAATAATTTCGGATAATAATGCGTCGATTTAAAAATTTATTCCAAATATTAACAAAAGTCAATGTGGGGCCCGTCCCTCGGAACCCGACATAATTTTCATGAAATCCGAACACCCATTCCGATACAAGTTCAACCATACCAATTTTATCAAATTTCGATAACAACTCGACCTCCAAATCTTAAATTTTTATTTTTGGAAGATTTTAAAAAACACTTGATTTCTTCCATTTAAATCTGAATTAAATGACGAATATAATCATGGATTCATGAAATATAAGCACTTTAGGACATAGAACATTTACCCCAACCAAGCTTGTGAAAAATCCCTCCAGAATCTCCCAAATCCGAGCTCCAAAAATCCAAAAACAAAAATGGCAAAATGACCAATTTTTGGTCCTTAACATTCTGCCCAGATTCACACCTGCGGTTAGTGTTCACGCACCTGCGGTTACCGTTCACGCACCTGCAGTTACTGTTCACGCACCCGCGGTACTGTTCACGCTTCTGCGAATCACTGTTCATGTTGCTGCCCAGAAAATTCCAGCAGCTTATCTTCATGTCCGAATTGATCCGTTAACCTTCCGAAATCAACCCGAGGCCCTCGAAAGCTCAACCAAATATACCAACACATCCCAAAATACAATACGAACTTAGTTGAGGATTCAAACCATGTCAAACAACGCCGAAATTATGAATCGTGCATCGAATCGAATTATAAGTTTTCAAATCTTCCAACTTCTATATTTTGCGCCGAAACGTATCAAATCAATCCGGAATGACTTCAAATTTTGCACACAAGTCATAATTGACTTAATGGAGCTATTCCCATTTTCGGAATCAAAATCCGACCTCGTTATCAAAAATTCACCCTTCGGTCGGACTTTTCCAAAATCTTATATTTTTCAACTTTTGCCAAAATGTGTCGAATTGTCCTACGGACTTCCAAATCCAAATCCGAACATACGCCTAAGTCCGAAATTATCATACGAAGCTATTGCCATACTCAAAATTCTATTACGGGGTCATTTGCATAAAAGTCAACTCTCCGGTCAAACTTCCCAAAAATTCAATTTCGGCATTTCAAGCTTAATTCTACTACGGACCTCCAAATAAATTTTCGGACACGCTCCTAAGTCCAAAATCACCATACGTAGCTATTGACATCATCAAAATTCCATTCCGGAGTCGTTTGCTCAAGAGTCAACTCTCCGGTCAATTATTTCCATTTAAGCTTCAAATTAAGGATTATTCTTTTAATTTAATTCTGAATCTTCAGTAAATCAAACGCAACCACACCCGCGGGTCATAATACATATTGCGAAGTTGTTCGAGACCTTAAGTCACTGAACGAGGTGTTAATTCTTAAAACGACAAGTCGGGTCGTTACATTCTCCACCTCTTAAACAAACGTTCGTCCTCGAACGTGCTAAGAATTATTCTGAGGTTACCAAATTGATGATTTTACTTTTACACATATACTCCCGGTTGATCCCACATTACCGCATTTGAAATAAGCCCGAAAACACTATCTCAATTGAGATTATTTCTTTTATCCATATTTGTAAACTTTAAGACCAATTTCTTACACTCCAAACATTTCAAAAAAGCCTGATTTTCACAACGCCGCACGATATTAGTCTCAACTGGCTATAGCAACTCGTGCCTACGCACACATCTATTTTCTTGATAGTGTTGAAGTACTTCGAAATTTTTCCGGAGTGTGACATTCTCCCCCACTTAGGATCATTCGCCCTTGAATGAGAAGTAGAGTCCGCTCTCAAACACATAACATAACTTATCTCTTTTTTCGCACGTCTCAATCCCCCAAATTTTACAAATATTTTGGCAGAGTCTCCCCTATAAATGGGTACTATCCACCTGCCAGAGTGACACCAAAACAACTACTAACAACACATCCACAATCCAACAAAGCACCACAATGTATATATCAATAACACTAATCTTAGCATTACCAGCACCGCATTATCATAATGACATCAGGACATGAAGCACATCATATGTATGCTCATCACCACATCTCTGGTCTTAATAGTTGTTCATAATCGATTACAACATCTCCAATTAACCTCATATTAACCAAAACCTCGTTTCGAATTTTTACAACACTGACAGCAAAATGTGAGGCATGGAGACCTCATAACTATTTACCCGACTTAAGGAGCCACATTTAACGTCACATAGGTACTCACTTTGTAGGCTAAAACTCAATAATTACAGCACAATTATGGCACGGAAACACATTAAAACAATTATCACATAAGCCTATCAGACATAACTCCTTATTAGTACTATAGTACAAATTAAACTTCACAAAGGGAGAATTTAAATCATAAATATTTTGCCACAAGGACCTCCTTATATAACCTCCAATGCGTCTTGTAGCCCGGTTTAAATATTTCACATCATATAAAAATGCGAGGATCTCGTCCTCAACTCCGAATCACAAGTATTTTGCATATTGTGCCAATTGACATTTTCAATTTCCTTTCTTCCTTCTTTTCGATAAATTTCGTAAATACATAATGAACCCTCATACCGGTAGGGCACAAAATTCATAAAAAAAAATTAGAATCAATTATTCCGAAACACATAAAACCCACTGCAGTGAATAATAAAAATTATTTCTAGACTTATAGCCCTCAATGGTGCACAAAAATAAAAATGACACACACAAGCTCACATCTTCAAATCTCCCAACATGGATAAACATATAAGTGGATCACGCAATTACGAAGCTCACCTATAAGCGGAGCATAATTGGAGGACTCACCTCAATATTCAGAAGCGAATTAAACTAAGGGAAAATATCCTTTTATAATAGAATTAGGATCATACCTGTAATGACACCATCTGGAGTATCCGCCTCAGCCAAAATCATAGCGATTATATCAATGGGTCGGGCCTCCACCTCTTAGGCGCCCACTACCCGCCTGTCCTCCACCTCTAGCTGATTGTGCACATGGAGTATCAACTGGAATAAAGCTTGTAGCTGGAGTGTTCTGATGAAATTCACCCCTCCCAAATCTGGGACAATCTCTCATGATATGCCTAGTATCACCACACTCATACCAACCCCTCTGTAACGACTCGGCCGGTTATTTTGACTATTGCAATCCCATTCCCCCATTTACTGCTCAAATTGTGAATTATAGTTGTTATTTGGCTTGCCAGGGTAATTGGTTTGGACTCGGTGAGGTTTTGAAATGATTTAGAGTGCTTAGTCCCCAGGTTTAGAATTTAAGTTGAAAAAGTTGACCGGATATTAATTTATGTGTAACGACTCCGAAGAAATTTTGCTAAGGAAATTAAGGTTTGGTGGTGCCGAGGTAGATCAATTAGTACAAAGATTATAGAAATTTCTCGCGGCGAGCTTGCGAGCCGCAGCTCAGACATTTTGGGTTGAACAATGCACCGATGTGTAAAGGAAAATTTTGTCGGAAAATGGTCATTTCTGCGACCATTATGCGGTCGCAGAATCATTATATGGACCGCATAATGGTCGCAAAGTGGATCAGGAGAGGGGCAAGATTTGAGGAAAATATGTGGTGCACTATGCGACCGCAGACCTATTTTGCGGTACATTATGCGACCGCAGAACAAGTATGCGGGCCGCATAATGACCGCAGAACGGGTCAGTAATGCCCAGCTTTGGAGGTCAAATTACGCGGCCGGTATGCGGACCGCATACCTGTTATCCGATCGCATATGCGACCGCATAACTGCGTCGGAGCTTCCATTCTTTCTAATTTTTGACCCGACCCAACTTCGATTTATAGCCCTTGAAGCTCATTTTTAGCCAAAATCTGATATTTTAGAGAGAGGTGAGAGCATTTTAGAGAGAGAAAGTGAAGACTTAGTCATTTATCCATCAATTCTTGTTCAAGGTTTGAAGATTTCACAAGGATATTGCTAGGTCTTCAAAGAGGTAAGAATTTCTTTCCCTAATTCTTCAATTTCGGGTTTGGAGTAAAGATGGGTGATTAATAGTATGATTCTTGGGTGTAGAGTATCATATATACATACCAATAAGGTTGTGGAAAGATTATTAAGTTCAAATGGATAAGGATTGGGTTGAAAATGGTAGAAATCTTCATAGACTTTAATTGAAGATTTGAGGGTCGAGTTGGTGTCGGATTTTGGTGAAATTTGTATGGTTGGACTCGTGGTTGGATGAGCGTTCATATTCTGTAACTTTTGTTGGGTTCCGATACGTGGGCCCCACAAGAAATTTTTGAGTTACTTTCGGATTTTATTGGAAACATTAGTATCTTCTTATGGAATTAATTACAATAATTGGTATTGACTGAATCAAACTAATTATGGCTAGATATGAGACTTTCGAAGACCAATTCTCGTGGAAAGGGCATAGCGGAATAAAGAATTATACGGGTTGAGGTAAGTAACAGTTATAAATCTGGTCCTGAGGGTATGAGACCCTGGATTTTATGTTATGTGATTATTTTGGAGGTGACGCACATGCTAGGTGACGGGCGTGTGGGCATGCACCGAAGGG
>AWOL01S0019838.1:895-36393 GCA_000715115.1 Nicotiana otophora
TTCTTTCAAGTAAATATCTTTCAAATATACTTCTTTCAAGTAAATATCTTTATAATATAATTCTTTCAAATAAATATCTTTCTAATATAATTCTTTCAAATAAAAGGCAAAATGTGACACCTCATTTAACTTTCCTGGTGTGAGAAATATATTCAACGTATCACATCAAATGGCACGGCAATACCTTCGTGCACTTGTCTTATTCTCACCCAATATATATATGTAGATCAAATCAATTGGCACGGTAACACCATTCATGCATTTATATCCTTCTCACCGTGTATTCACATAACAATACCAACTAGGTGGGAGAAATGCCAGTAACAATAAAAGAAATAAAGTGGAGGCACACAGGAAGCAACAACGACTACAAGTCACATAGAAAATATAAGTGCACAATAACATCTCAAGATAAAGGTATGAATGTATACACAACAAAACGATATCACAATATAATGTATGTCTCTCGTCCTCGCCTGCACAGAAATACCCTCCGTGATATATATATATAATAATATAAAAATAGTTGTACGGCATCACCCTTCGTGCTTTTACTCTCATCCTCACCTGATAATATAAATGAAATAGCACGGTATCACCCTTCGTGCTTTACACTCTCAATGGCACGGCATCACCCTTCGTGCTTTACACTTTCAATTGGCACGACATCACCCTTCGTGCTTTACACTCTCAAATGGCACGACATCACTCTTCGTGCTTTACACTCTCAAATGATACAGCATCACCCTTCGTGCTTTACACTCTTCCTTACTAAGCACATGTATATCATTAACAAGCAAGGTAGGAAGCATAAATAACATCAAGGAGAGTGTTTAAACCACAACACAATACAACAATTCATATCACAATTTGCCACTGACCACAACCAAATTTCAAATATGTAGCAAAATCAATAAATTTCTCAACAAATAGCCCAAGACTCCACACAACATATATAAAACCTCAAAACAATCAACAGAGGCGAAAAATACTCAGTATAGGACAACGCCTTCATTGATCCAAATTATTGATAATTATATTAATTCTTCAATTTAAACTTATTTAATAAATATTTGTAGATAAGAATTCTATCATGAATTTAATTCTAAGAAAAATATCAAATCAACAAACACACGGAATTCACATAAAATCCAAGTGACAATAACACCAAATTATTATATAAAATACAAACTTGACAAATAAGTAATGTGGCAAATGCCTAAAACTTTAAACGAATACAATTTGCAGATATAAGATTGAGTACATACTCGTCACCTCGCGTACACGGCTTCCAATCGCACAATTTTCACATAAGACTCAATGCCTAAGGGGTAATTCCCCCACTCGAGATTAGGTAAGATACTTACCCTTTTGAAGTTATGCTGATATTCTAAAATCGTCTTCTTACTTGAATTGACCTCAGAACAGCTCAAATCTATCCAAATTAATTGTATAACTTCATTAAAATTAATCGGAAACAATTCCGAATAATAATACGCCGACTTAAAAATTTATTCTAAAAAGTCAACAAAATTCAACGTGGGTCCCGCCTCTCGGAACCCGACATAAATTTCATGAAATCCGAACACCCATTCCGATACGAGTTCAACCATATCAATTTTATCAAATTCCGACAACAACTTGACCTCCAAATCTTAAATTTTTGTTTTTGGAAGATTTAGCCAAAATCTTGATTTCTTCCATTAAAATCCGAATTAAACAATGAATATAATCATAGATTCATGAAATATAAACACTTTAAGATATAGAACACTTACCCCAATCCATACGGTGAAAATCGCCTAAATAATCGCTTAAATCCGAGCTCCATAGCTCCAAATATGTTAAAAATGGCTGAAACCTCGAAATATAGCTACTGCCCAGGTATTTACTCTTCGCGATCGCAAAACACAACTTTTCGCAGCCCAAAATTTTCCTTTTGCGATCGCGAAGAATAAGTGCCCAGTACTTCCAGACAGCCTCTAGTATAATGGTCATAACGTTTTGTTCAAAACTTCAAATTGCAAATGGTTTAACTTTCTGAAAACTAGACACCAAGGGATATAACTTTCATTTGTTGGTCATCTCCCAATTCCTTATATATTGCAAGATATAAGCTTCCAAAGTTAGCCCTGTGCAACAAAGATTTCCAAACTCTTTCCAGACAGCCTATAGTATATCCACCATAACATTTTGTACAAAACTTCAAATGACATGTGGTTTATCTTTCTGAAACATAGACACAAAGGGCTACAACTTTTATTTTTAGATAATCTCTAAATTCATTATATATTACGAGATATAAGTTTCTAAAGTCGAGTCAGTGCAACATAGATTTCCTCTACGCAATCGCGAAAAGGCTTCCGCGATCGCGATTCACAGTGTCCAAATAGCAAAATTGCTCTTCGCGGTCATGACCGTTTGTTCGCGATCGCGATGCATACCCCTGTGGGCAAAAACCAACAACTAAAAATGGCCTAGAAATGGTCCGAAACCACCCCGAAACTCACTCGAGCCACTCGGGACCCCGTTCGAACATACTAACAAGTCTCAAAACATATTACGGACTTAGCTGAAACCTCAAATCACATCAAACAACGCTAAAACCACGAATCATACCCCAATTCAAGTTTAATGAAACTAAGAAATTTTAACTTCTATATTCGACGCCGTAACCTATCAAATCAAGTCCGATTGACCTCAAATTTTGCACACAAGTCATAAATGACATAACACACCTATGAAAATTTTCAGAACTTGATTCCGACCCCGATATCAAAAAGTCAACTCCCCGGTCAAACTTCCAACTTAAACTTCATATTTTTGCCATTTCAAGCCTAATTTAACTACGGGCTTCTAAATAATTTTTCGGACATACTTCTAAGTCCAAAATCACCATACGAAGCTATTAGAATAATCAAAACTCTATTCGGGGTCGTTTACTCAAAAGTCCAACTCTGGTCAACTCTTTTCATTTAAGCTTCAAAAATGAGAATTGTTCTTTCAATTTAATTCTGAATCTTCCGAAAATCAAACTCGACCACACCCGCGGGTCATAATACATATTACGAAGCTGCTCGAGATCTTAAGTCACTGAACGAGGCGTAAATTCTTAAAACGACAAGTCGGGTCGTTACAATAATGCATCGCCTTCACAACGACCATATTCCCGTTGGAAAGCCTCTTGAAACGAGGCCAGAATTTACAACTTTCTAAATTTGCATCATCTTTATAATATAACATGCAACCATCTTCACAACAATCAATTCTCATCGACGAAAGTCCTAACTTAGAAACCAATCTCTTTGCCTTATAGAGATCACCAGGTAAGTTGATATTTGGGTCAACTAGTTCACTCATAAGATCAATGAAAGAGTCCATGGCCGCTTGAGAAATATTCCAATCAGATTTGATACTTAGTAATCTAACTGCAATAGACAACTCAGAGTGCGGACTTCCTTCACGTAGTGGATGACTAGCTTCCTTTAGCTATTCATAAAAACGTTTTGCATCATCATTAGGAGTTTGTTCAACATTTTCATTGGGCTCACCCCCGGAGTGCATCCCAAAAGCATCCACAACTATATCCTGAATTCTAGAATCATGATTTCTATTCTCCATCGACCTATTACTTTAACCAACAACCATGTTATGAAATATTCTACGGCTACCATCGATCTTTTCATGATTAGTCCACACAAAGTAATTCTCTATAAACCCCTTCCTATAAAGATGAAGCTTAACTTCCTCCGGATTTTTATACTTCACACAATTGCACATGACACATGGGAACCTAATTACTCCTTCAATTTGGTATGATGAAAGTGACATTGCATGTTTAATAAAGTCATCAACTCCTTCTACAAAATCCTCCCACAATTCTCGCCGATTAGGATAATTCCTATTGTTCATCCAAGTACGATGTTCCATATATACAAATATAAACAATTGAGATATTTTCATAAGTATTACAACTACTTAATTTATTCTACAATTATAAATTAATTAAATCATTTTTGGTTAATTAAGATAATTAATTTTTAATAATTACACCCAAAAGATTCAACAATTATCCCTAAAAGTTCAATTCACATCCAAAAAGTTCAACCATTGCACCTAAAAGTTCAATTCATATCCTAAAAGTTCAATCCACACCCTAAACTATTCAATTAATACCCTAAATAATTCAATTAACCTCACACAACATAAGCTCTATCCGAAAAGTTCAACACTTACCCCTAAAAATTCAATTCATACCCTAAAAATTCAATTCATAAGAACAAATCCTAAAAACACAATTCAATTCAAAGTTAAACATTTAATTCCTAACAAAACTACTCAAGTCAATACAAACTTAAACATTTAATTTACACCCTAGGTAATCAATTCAATTCAATTCAATTTTAACATGACCTAAACTCTAGATTTCAATAAAATTCAAATTTAAACAATCAATTTAAACAATAATTAACTAATTCATAACGAAATAGCAAAATATTAAAATTATACAAACAATGTAAGTTCAAATCAAAACATAGAATTTTTAGGAGGTGGAGGGGGAGAGGAAGTGGCGGCAGTGGATGCCGTAGCAACGGGCAGCGGCGGGGGGCAGTGGCGACGTGGGATGGGGAATGAGATTTCTGTGAGGAAAATAGAAAAGGAGAGGGGGAAGAGTGTTGTGTGTGTGAGGGAGAAGAGAATGGGGAGTTAGAAAATTTTGAGAAGAGAGTAAGAGAAATGAGGGAAAAATCCCGTATTTGGGATCTGGAATTAGAATTACCGACCAACGTTGACTGTGTTTGACCATTAACCGACCAACATTGGTCGGTTATTTTAAAAAAAACCAAAATTATTTTTTTTTGTATTTTTATTTCTTAAAATATTATAAACTATAAAAGATTATTATAAACTATAAGCATTTATTTTATTCACATATATATTTACTATACATAATTATAAACTATAAGCATAATCTTTATAAGTAATTATATTAACTAATTAGTTTTAATAAATTATAAGCATATATTTTATTCACACACATATATATAATTAATCAATCATAATAAAAAAAAATAATGGTATATATGTGAGACGTTTATTTTATTCGAACTCCACATTTCGTCTTATATATCCATTCGTTTTATAACAAATTACAAATCACATAGATTAATAATTACCGGTTAAAATATTTTACCTTTTGTATTCATCTATCTAAGTTAATTTTCTAAGTTATAATTAAGTATATGAGTAATTTCACACACACAAACACACACAAACACACATACATTATATTGTAATTGATGATCAATCACATACATTACTACGTACGAAAACTTTATCAATAAATGAATTGATAAACCAATATTATTCTATTTTAAATATATTTAGTCGATTGTTATATTATTAACTCGTTTATTTAATGCTAATAACTTTTTCCGTTTCTTTAATTTGTGATCCATATATACATGTCAAAGATGTTTAGTATTAATTTTTCTATATTTCATTCATCCATCACTAATATTGCATGACATAGATTAATCGATATAGGTCAAGACGTTTTGTTTTTAATATTCATCGATATAGGTCGAGACGTTTGGTTTTTAATATTCATCGATGCATCTAAGTAAGTTATAAGTCGATGAATCAATTTACAAATTGATATATTTGATGATCAATTATATATACTAATTAGATTATTGCTTCTTCACTAGTCTATCCCCAAAAGAACCCGTCCCTGTGGCCCTAGCGCTTCATGTTCTTAGATGCGGCTCTCTCTCTCTCTCTATATATATATATATACACACACACACACACACACACACACACACTTCGTTGAACTACTTTAACTATATATAGCTTGTTATAGTATATGTTAGTGTATTCATTATTTGTATTACAAAATAAAGTGTTAACGGATTACATTTATATTATTTAGATAGTAAATATTAATGTGATTCAAAACTTTGACCATGTTTGATCAATGAACCCACCGAAGTTGGTTGGTTATTTTTCAGAAATTATATCTACCAACCAAAGTTGGTCGGTAAAATCTTCTCCTGCAATAACCGACCGACTTTGGTCGGTAAATTTAACTATAAATTTTATAAAATATTTTAAATAATAATATAATTATTAAAATTTAAAAATGTGGGTCCACATTACCGACCGATGTTGGTCGGTAATCAAAAAGGTGTTTTGACTAAGCAAGTCTGACCACTGCGGTCAAATGTTTGACCAATATACCGACCAATTTCGGTCTGTATGTAATTTAAAAAAAATGTAAAATATCTTTTTGGAAGTTTCCGTCCGTTTTGGACGGGTTTTTGGTTGCTTTTGTTGACCGACCAACGTTGGTCGGTATCGCTTGGTCGGTTTTTCCCGGATTTCTAGTAGTGAATTAGCTGCATATATTACTGGGGTATTATCAGTTTTAGTCCGCGCCAGAAACTATTTACATGTGGTAACTAAAAAAGTGTATAAAACTTGTATAATTTTTGTATATAACATAACAGAATGTGTGTCTATGTATGTATATATATATATATATATATATATATATATATATATATGTATTATATACAAATTTAATACATTTTTTCGGCTATTAATTTTACAGCGGCTATACAATGTCATTTTCCCTATATTACTCCTATACAGTAAGATAGAGCGACAAGTGAAAAATTAGGCCTAATTAAAGTTATTAAAGTTTGCCTCAACATTCGAAAAAGAATTTAACTAGCGCATAACGATTTAACATCACTCCTTTTACTAAAAGATACATTTAAGTGGTTAAAAATTAGGCATAATTAGCAATAACTTACTAAAAGATACTTTAAGACAAGGTGGGTTGCTCTGATGGTAAGCACCCTCCACTTCCAACCAAGAGGTTGTGAGTTCGAGTCACCCCAAGAGCAAGGTGGGGAGTTCTTGGAGGGAAGGATGCCGAGGGTCATTTGGAAACAGCCTCTCTACCCCAGGGTAGGGGTAAGGTCTACGTACACACTACCCTCCCCAGACCCCACTAGTGGAATTATACTGGGTTGTTGTTGTTGTTGTTGTTCCTTTTGTCATATAGAAGATAATACATGTAATTATGTACTACTAGTTACATTGTCAAACGGAACCACAACTCTTCTTTATTTAAAAAAAAATGAAAATTTTAAAAATAGCTACGTAGTTTCCTGAAACGAAAAGAAAAAGAAGTTTATTAGTACAACGAATCACATGAAGAAATGTTGTCAAAATGGAATGGCATAGCCATTTTTACAGGTGGTTATTAAAAAATAGTAAGTGTTTGCAAAGTTATTGAAAAGTATCTGGACAAAAGTCTAGCTATGGCTTTGTGATGACTTCTCTTGGTGATTAATACAAAGTTATTTACCACATATTTGACCAAAATAATGTTGATGAGATTATGATAATGCAAATTCCACTAAAAGATAGTATTTCACCAAAATATTCTCTTACTAATTTTAAAATGCACCAAGAAGATACTGAATGAAAATTAACCGCTTCTACCACTTCACTATAAGTATTCAAAAAGCACTTGCCGATGGAACTGTCACTCTTTATTGCTACTAATTTTTAACTACTAGCATGTCATTAGCTTGAAGTGTAGTGATCCAAAATGGGAATCTAGTGATTTCTTCTTCACCAACAAGACCCAAGAGATTCTTTTACAAATGTTGACCATACCAATCTCATAAACTAAACTGGTGAATGCACGCTTGATATGCGAACACTAAAGAGAGAACCATGGCTAATTTGCGCTTAGTCCAAAAACAAAAAGAAAAATCAATTTAACACATAATCCACAAGTTGAACTATGAAAGTTTAATTCTGTTTATGCTCGTGTGTCAATTGTTAATAATAATTTATACCTATATCTATATCTATCTATACTATATTAAAAGCATGAATGCCTTAGCGAAATGTCGTTCGTCTTTTTTTTATCCTTTAAAAACAGATTTCACATTGGTCAAAATTATCATTTAATTATTCTTCCTACAATTTAGGAGTTTAAAATTAATTAAATTATGGCCATTGCATATTTACTTATTTGAACATTGTAGAAATTTCTAATATTTGGGAGTTTAAAATCGATTTTATTTTTTCTTATATAAATTCTTCCTTATTTGAACTTCATAACACAACTATATTTTTAACAGATTTGAACTGGTTTGTAACGACCCGACCAGTCGTTTTGAGCATTTGCACCCCATTCAGCTATTTGAAGTCTTGAGTAGCATCGTTTTATGTATTATGACTTATGTGAATTGTCGGATTTGATTTTTAGGTTATTCGGAATCGATTTGGAAGGATGAATTTCATTGTCGAAGCTTTAAATTGGAAGAGTTTACCAAGTTTGACTTTTATGAATTTGACCCCGAAACGGAGTTTTGATGGTTCCGACATGTCCGGGTGGTGATTTTGGACTCGGGCGTATACCCGGATTCGTATTTGGGTGTTTCTAGAAAGTTTCGGCACAAATTGGCGAAAGTTGGAAATTTGAAGGTTTAGAAAATTCATAAGTTGGACCGGAAGTTGACTTTGAAGATATCAGATTCGGATTACGATTTCGGGAATTGGAATAGCTTCGTTATGTTATTCGTGACTTGTGTGCAAAATTTGGATTCATTCCGGGTTGGTTTGCTATGTTTCGGCATGAGTTATGGAAACTTAAAAGTTCAAAGTTTATTAAGTTCGATTTGAGGTGTGAATTATCGTTTTGATGTTATTATGTGTGATTTGAGGCCTCGAGTAGGTCCGTGTTGTGTTATGGGACTTGTTGGTATGTTCGGACGGGGTCCCGAGAGTCTCGGATGAACTCGTTGCTTTTGGCGTTATTCGCGATCGCGAAGGTGTTTCCGCAATCGCGAAAGGTGTTTGGTCAGTGGAGCTATTTGTTCTTCGCACTTATGAGGTCGCGTTCGGACTGGGTTGAAGATTTTTTTCTTTGCGTCAGTGTCCATTGCTATGCGTTTGCGTAGTGTTGAGGTTTGGCAGCTGGGAGTTGGAGAATTCTTCAACGCGGTCGCGAAAGGTGAGTTGCGTTCGCGAAACTTTGCATCAGTGGTCATCGCGTTCGCGTGGGGTGTATCGTGAACGCGTAGTGCTTTTGTGGCAGAGTACTTTTGTTCATCGCGAACGCGATGGACTTCCCGCGTTCGCGTAAAAGGATGCCTGGGAAGAAGTATAAAGTACTCTATTTCGGGGATTTCGGCCATTTTTGGAGCTATGGAGCTTGGATTGCAGCGATTCTTGAGGCAATTTTCACCATGTAAACTGGGTTAAGTGTTCTCTACTAATTTTTAATTTTATATCATGAATCTTTCAAAACATTCATACTCGAGACTGCACGCCACATCAAAACAAAGATCAAGCACCCAATGGCCTTTCATTTACATTTCAAGGAAACACTTCTCGTCACATTCAAATCGTCTTAACACATCCCGCAGTTACATCATACTCATCACAAAGCCATTCCACCGCTCATCGAGCCATAAATTCCACTCATAGGGATATTACCGGACATATGAGTCCAAATGTACATGTTACAATTGAAGCTACCGAGCTTAAGCTGCGGTCTAACCATGGCCTCAAGTCCTCCAGACTGGCCCATCACCGAAACACATAATACACATCTCGAACTTCGTTCATAAAATCACAAACCGGTGATGCACAGCTGATACCGAGTGCTCACATGCGCATACGAATGCGTGGAAGGAATTTAAAGGGTTACGCTTCAAGCTGAATCAATATCGCACGATAAGGAATGAAATATGGGAATTATATCCTAAATGTCTTGTAGCCTCTCGAAGATAGGTATGGACGTCATCATACCGATCCACAATACTCTACTAGACACTTGCTTATGACTTGTAAAACCTATGAACCTAGAGCTCTGATACCACCTTGTCACGACCCAAAATCTATCTAGTCGGGATGGCACCTAGCCCAACCTGCTAGGTAAGCCAATTAATCACTAACCAATTCCACTCATCACGATCAACCACTCGGTACTATATATAGCCCATACGGCCCAGGGAAATCCATCCCGGAACATATACAACACTGACTATAAGTCACTTGGAGATGGATTTCCCTGGACATGGATTTGTCCGAAGTATTTACTATTTGGAGATGGATTTCTCCACAGGGTTGGATTGCCCTTTTTCCTCGGTACTGGGTGACTTATAGTAAGTGTTGTATATGTTCCAGGATGGATTTCCCTGGGCCATATGAGACATATACAGTACCGAGTGTTTGATCATGATGAGTGGAAAGTGAGAAGTAGTGAGATTGAGTACTCTGAGAGTGTGAGTACATGAGTTCATCTATGAGATACATTGCATTGACATGCACACATGACATATAGGCATAGAGATGTATTTTCCTCATGCTGTACGGTATCACATCATCCATGATTTCTCACACATGTTGACAGATGGTCATAGTGATGCATTTGTTTCTCACTGATTAGTGATGGGCATAGTGGTGGACCCGACCTTTGGTACAAGCTCGTCACTACTTTCAACCTAAAGCTAGGTTTGTTTCTTATTGAGTACATGGGGTCAGTTATACCCATACTACACTTCTGCACCTTGCGTGCAGATATTGACTACTGACGTTGCTGTGATCGACGGGAGCCAGAATTGAAGATGTACCTGTGTCCCAGTTGTAGCTGCCTCTTGTTCATGGTAGCCTTAGATTCATAAAACTCTGTTTATGTACTTTTTAAACAGATGATATATTTATTTCGTACCAGTTTTGTAAACTCTATTCTTAGAAGCTCATGATTTATACCACCAGTTCTTGGGGAATGTATAATATTAAGATTTTTCTTTACTTAAATTGTTTTAATAATTGTTATTGGAATTGGTTAGTAGTTAATTGGCTTACCTAGCGAGTTGGGTTAGGTGACATCACGACTAGATGGATTTTGGGTCGTGACATAAACTTAGTGCTGAGGGTATGAAACCCCGAATTACTTGTTATGTGATTAGTGTTGAGGTGATACATGCTAGGTGACTGGCGTGTGGGCGTGCACCGTGTAAGTTGTGACTCCGTTATTTCCGTGGTACTGTGTAGTTACCCGATCTTATCTGTAACCATGAAATCTCTACGTACTAAAGTAATTGAGCTGTCAATCATGCTAGAGATTATGTTTAGGCTATATGCTGGTATTATTGGGACCAATAATGGTCATTTCTTGCTGTTGACTTTTTGATTTCATTGAAATTTCGTACTCAGTCATATTCATTCATTACATATTATATCTCAGTCTCTATTGTTATTTATTGATATATCATATCATCATTTTCGAGCTAGTTTCATGACGCTGTGAGACCGTGAGAGAGAGACTAGAGAGATTGATGAGTGAGTGATGCCGATGGCCTGTTTGTGAGGATATTGATACTATAGCACATGAGTTGTCCGTGTAGATCCAAATATTGATACTATAGCACGTGAGTTGTTCGTGCAGCATGTGGGTTGTCTGTGCAGATCCAAATATTGATACTATAGCACGTGAGTTATTCGTGCGGATCCAGATATTGATATTATAGCACGTGAGTTATCCGTGCAGCACGTGAGTTGTCCGTGCGGATTATAGCGCTTGGGATGTATGAGCCCCTCCGCAGCCTGTAAACCCCGGTGAGCGCAATTGCTAGCAGTTAATTTGTTTGGGCTAAATCTTCCCTGATCAGTACTGAGTGAATAAGTGTGTCGAGTGATTGAGCGTGATGAGTGAAAAGTATGAGACAGTGAGATTGAGTACTCTGAGAGTGTGAGTACATGATTTCATCACTGAGATAACTATATTTGACATGCGTACTTGAGATATATGCATAGAGATGCATTTCCTTATGCTACCTAATTTTGGGTGACATTCCTGATTTCACCTGTATATTGATATGTAGGCATAGAGATGTATTTTTTCCTCATGCTATCTGAAAATGAAACATCTTATGTATTGTTGAAAGGTTTTTGGAAAAATCACAGTTTTTAAACTTACTCATATTTTCGACGATTTTTGTAAAGGAGTTGGGGTTTCACTGATATACTTGAAGAGCGGAACAATTGTCGTAAAACTTTGAAAAAAAACACTGAGCATTGTATCTCTGAATTACTTCTTTTATTATTTGCTTTACGTTGTTATGAACTATTATTGGTTATTGGTGTTGGACCCGACCTTTGTTCCAGATCGTCACTACTTTCAACTTAAGGTTAGATTTGTTACTTATTAAGTACATGGGGTCAGTTGTAGTCATACTACACTTCTGCACCTTGCATGCAGAAATTGACTGATTATGTTGCTGTGTTCAACGGGAGCTGGACTTGAAGATGTACATGTGTTCCGGTTGTAGCCGCCTCTTCTTCATGGTAGCCTTAGATTCATAAAACTCTGTTTATGTACTTTTCAGTCAGATGGTGTATTTGTTTCATACCAGCTTTGTATATTCTAATATTAAAAACTCATGATTTGTACTACCAATCCTTAGAAAATATATAAGATTCAGATGTTCTCTTTCAATTAATTATCTTATTAGTATTATTGGAATTGGATAGTTATTAGTGGGCTTACCTAGCGGGTTGGGTTAGGTGCCATCACGACTAGTTGGATTTGGGGTCGTGACAGATTGGTATCAGAGCTCTAGGTTCATAGGTTCTACAAGTCATGAGCAATTGTCTAGTAGAGTCTTGCGGATCAGTATGATGACATCCATACTTATCTTCGAGAGGCTACAGGGCATTTAGGATAAACTTCCCATCTTTCTTTCCTTATCGTGTGTATTGATTCAGTTTGAAGCGTAACTCTTTGAATTCTTTCCACGCATTCGTATGCGCATGCGTGCGCTCGGTATCAGCTGTGCATCGATGGCTTGTGATTCCATAGACGAAGTGCAAGATGTGATTTTGGTGTGCTGATGATGGGCCAGTTTGGAGGACTTGAGGCCGGGTTTTGACTGTAGCTTGAGCACGGGGATTTCGGTTGTACGAGCACGTGCTTTTAGACTTATATGTCCGATAGTGTTCCTATGAGCGGAATTCGTGGCTTAATGAGTGGCTGGATGGCTACGCGATGGGTATGATGTGACCGCGAGATGTGTTCATATGGTTTGAGTGTGACGAGAAGAGTTTGCTTGAGATATAGAAAGGACTATTGGGTGCTTAATTTCTGTCTTGATGTGAAATATTTTCTCGAGTTATAAGTGTATTGGAAGATTTTCCAAGATTGTCTAATTGCGGAACGATGTAGATTTTAAGATCGTGTTATGAGTTCAGACTCAAGAAGATTAAGTGATGGCATAGTAGTTGTGGCTGTGGAAGGGTAAAAAGAGATGTCAGTTTGAGGAAAAGTATGTGGGTTATCTCCTGCGGGGTGTCCTGAGTTTGCGTGACCCCTATGTTATATTTGTAGAGAGTTCTCCTTTACTAGTGAATTATATGTGTTGCAATTGAGTTTGTACCTCTTGTGGAAGTTAGCTTAACTGTAACGAGGATGACTGCGAGATTTACAGATGATTTGAGGTATTAAATGGTTTATGTTACATGAGCTTATGAAGGATTTAGTTGATCTCACTGTGGTATTATGGAAGTAATGGGGTATAGTTATTATGAGTTATCAGATATTTTATTCTATGGCTTTGAGCCAAGTGGGGAAGTCTGCTACCGACGAGTTGATTGCTTGGTTATGTGTTGTATTGGTTTCGGTTGAGGTATACTGGTGAATTAGTTATGACTTGCAGAGGTTGAGATCGAGGATGATTCAAGTAAAGGAATTTCTAGATATGGCTGGTGTTACACTCTATGGGTATAGGTGAATCATTGAATGATTGAGTTGTTATTCGTAAAGGAGGTAGTGTGCATGAAGTTGGGTTCACTCGGTTGCTTAGAGATATGGATTACTTCTTTGGGTACTGTCGTGCTAAATAGGCACATGACGTTCGGCTATTTGGGCGATGCAATTGAGGTTGAGTAGAGTGGATGACTCTCGAGAATGGTTCTAATGGATTCAAAATTTATGTACAGCAATTAAGAATTTTTCGGATTTGTATATGGCTAGAATTTGAGATTTAAGTTGGATGGTGTCGAGACTTATGGCATTTCTATAACATTGTGGATTATACACTTCAGTATCAAGGAGGTGAAGGAAAACAATTTGGGTTCGCAGAAGGTCTCTTCAGAGTGGGTATCTTGGTTGTGGTACTTTTGGGGTGCTTGAGAGAGAATTCAACGGCTTATGCGCCTTAGGGCGGTATGGTTTTATGCTAGAGTTTGTGGGGTGAGTCTTGGTTAGGGATCGTGGTGTTCTAGCAAGGAGAAGTATCAATTTGAAGGCAATTTGAAAGGAACTCAGAGAAAGAGGACAAGTTGGTAGTAGATCGGATCAGCACTATAATGGATATGATCGGTTCTTTGAGTACCTATGATGTGGTGAGTTTCTACAGGTGCTTTGTGGCAATAATTTTGGGTTTGGCGACCTGCGCGGCTCGGTTGAGTTTGAGATACTGAGTTCTGATAGCTTGGTTTTGTGCAAATAGATTCTAAAGAGTTCTCTATAATTTCTATCACGGTTCGAGGTGGATATTTCCTACTAGCGCGAGGAACATGTTGCGTATTGGGATTTTCTCTTGGATGAGATCAAGTGAAAGGTTTTTGACTGATCGGGTATGTTTTCTGCTGGCTACCTAGAGTTGATCATGAGATTCTGGTTCTTTTTATATGATAGCATAATAGATGCAGCGTGTTGTGTAGGATCGAGATTTGTATGTGCAAGGTCACAGTTCAGTTTTGAAGGGAAGGTCATGAATTCATAGGCAGCATGGACGGTTTCAGATGACTAGGTGAATGATATTACTACTTGGTATTGCTTGAGAAAGGTGCGCATTTCAGAAGGCGCATTGTGTTTTGACTTACGGATGCTTCATTGGTATTGCAGTGCTTGCCGGGTTGATCTACCACTGATATTCGGATTTGTGCTATGTGGCACTGAAGAACTATAGAAGTATGCCTCGTGGGATGATCGTGTATGAGAGATGTGTTAGGCATTCGTGTGGTGGAGTTGGGATCAGATATGGATATTAGTGTGTTCTATGGATTTAGAGATTGGGAGTTCTCAAGAGCAGATTATTTCATGGTTGCGTACTGTGAAGATGTGGCCAAGGCTAGACAGATGATAGTATGTCTTATGATTCAGTCATTGTGGACTTTCGGAGGGTTATTTGTCTATTGTGGGAGGCCAAATCTGATTTGGGGTCCATTGGTAGGCCCAATAAGGATGTTTGTTCTGCACCGGGTCAGAGTGGTTGATTCAGTATTGCCATTGTGAGGGATGTGCCATTCAGTTAGTGTTGAGCTTATTCGTGTTCAGATATGTTCTATGAGTTACCCTTCTATGCTACGAGGGGTTGTGATTAGTTGGTTATATGCACACATGGTGCGGTTCTATTGGGGCCTTATAGCGGAATTGGAGCGAGATTGGTATTTAGGTGATGTATGATTGATTGCGCATTGGTTATGTTCTTTCGGGTTTGTGTGGCATTTTGTCATTTGATTCTCCGTGGTTATGGTCATGCACATTGGGTACTTGATGTCGAGTTGTGCGTGGTTATTGATTTTGAGAAAAGTGACTTGAGGTATTTCATATGGACTAGTATTTGGATGGGGTCACGCATTGCAGCAGAGTTATGTTGAGATGATCCTTTGTGTTAGATTCGTGTGTTATGGTTATACGGTATGTGATGGGCTTTTAGTATTGTGTTGTGGCGATATTTTTTGAGCTTGGGGGATGGTTCTCTCGTTTGAGTCATTTTTTATGTCTGAGTACATTTGAATTATTGCGTATGGGTGCATGGATTGCACAGTTTGTGGATTTGGGTGGTATTGGTGTTGCATGTCAGTAGAGTAGTTGGTATTTGATAAGATGAAGTCATTGGATCTAGGATGGGTGCTATCAGATTGGATTGCGGTATATTTGGAAGGATAATATCAGATGTCAGCTTGGAAATTGGATATAGATCTTGTCGGAGGAGGGGGAGTTCCATGACTTGTTGATCTGATGAATGGTTATGAGTTTTTGCGTGTTTCTTTCATCATCGACAATGTACGAAGGTTTTAGAACGAGGCTTTGTTTGATATGAGGTTTATTACCGGTATTGGGTTATTTTAAGCAGCTACGGTGATTAGAAGTTTTTCTATGAGTATGTGAGTTATATGGTATATCATGTGGTTGTGTCTTGGGTTACAGTTATGGCTCGATGTGGCTTGTTCAGACTTATACAGTGTATAGATGCGAGATTTGGGTTTTATGGGAAATTTCGAATGTTGGAAAATTGTATTCTAAGGTCTATGGGCTAAGATTGAATTAATGATCTTCAGTATATTGTGTTGTTAGGCCTATATGGGATAGGGTGATGTGGGATCACCCGCGGGTATGTGCGCGGTAAGGTTACACAACGGTTTGATGGCTTTGGGAACAACTCTTGGCACGTTCGAGGACGAACATATGTTTAAGTGGAGGAGGATGTAATGACTCGACCGGTCGTTTTGAGCATTTTCATCCCATTCGGCTATTTGAAGTCTTGAGTAGCATCATTTTATGTATTATGACTCATGTGAATCGCCGGTTTTGGTTTTCAGATTATTCGGAATCGATTTGGAAGGATGAATTTCATTGTTGAAGCTTTAAATTGGAAGAGTTGACCAAGTTTGACTTTTTACGAATTTGACCCCGAAACGGAGTTTTGATGGTTCCGATAGGTCTGGATGGTAATTTTGGACTCGGGCATATGCCCGGATGCGCATTTGGGTATTTCTAGAAGGTTTCGGCACAAATTAGCAAAAGTTAGAAATTTGAAGGTTTGGAAAGTTTATAAGTTGGACCGGAAGTTGACTTCGAGAATATCGGATTTAGATCATGGTTTCGGGAATTGGAATAATTTCATTATGTTATTTGAGACTTGTGTGCAAAATTTGGGTTCATTCCGGGTTGGTTTGCTATGTTTCGGTAAGAGTTATGGAAATTTAAAAGTTCAAAGTTCATTAAGTTCGATTTGAGGTGCGATTCATCGTTTTGATGTTGTTATGTGTGATTTTAGTCCTCGAGTAGGTCCGTGTTGTGTTATGGGACTTGTTGGTATGTTCGGACGGGGTCCTGAAGGGCTGGGGTGAATTTCGGACGTAGTTCGGATCATTTCAAATGGCTTTGCATTGCTGGTTTTTTTGTTATTACCTGTTGCTTCTGGCGTTCTTCGCGATCGTGAAGGTGTGGCCGCGATCCCGAAAGGTGTTTGGTTAGTGGAGCTATTTGTTCTTTGCGTTCGCGCTTGTGAGGTCGCGTTCGCACTGGGTTAAAGATTTTTGTCTTCGTGTCCACGTCCATTGCTATGCGTTCACGTAGTGTTGAGGTTTGGCAGCTGGGAGCTGGAGAATTGTTCAACGCGATCGTGAAAGGTGAGTCGCATTCGTGAAGCTTTGTATCAGTGTTCATCGCGTTCGCGTGGGGTGTATCGCGAACGCGTAGTGCTTTTGGTGGCAGTGTATTTTTGTTCATTGCGAACGCAATGGACTTCTCGCGTTCGCATAAGAGGATGCCTGGGCAGAAGTATAAAGTACTCTATTTCAGGGGTTTCCGCTATTTTTGCTTTTTTGGAGCTATGGAGCTCGGATTGAGGCGATTCTTGAGGAAATTTTCAACATGTGGACTCGGGTAAGTGTTCTCTACTCATTTGTGATTTTATATCATGAAGCTATCTTCGTTTTTGGCATTTGATTGAGGGTTCCAAAAGAGATATTTGGGGGTTTTAGCCTAAAGTTTCATTAAGTGAAATTTTGAGTTTTGAACATCGATTCGGAGTCGGATTTGAGTGAAATTAGTATGGTTGGACTTGTAATTGAATGGGTTATCGGATTTTGTGAGTTTTATCGGGTTCCGAGGTGCGAGCCCGGGTTGAACTTTTTGGCCGATTTTGGGCTTTTGATTAAAGATTAGACCTTTTTCGATTGGGTTTATTTCCTTTGGAATTATTTGACGTACTTGAGTTATTTTTGGCTAGTTTTGAGCTGTTCGGAGGCCGGTACACACAATATAGCATTTTTGGAGCATCGCTTGGCTTCCTCGGTATTAAAATTGGCTTGTTCGAGGTAAGTAACACTTCTAAACTTAGTGTTGAGGGTATGAAACCCCGAATTATGTGTTATGTGATTAGTGTTGAGGTGACGTACATGCTAGGTGACGGGCGTGCGGGCGTGCACCGTGTAAGTTGTGACTCTGTTATTTCCGTGGTACTGTGTAGTTACCTGATCTTATCTGTAATCATGAAATCTCTACGTACTAAAGTAATTGAGTTGTCAATCATGCTAGAGATCATGTTTAGGCTATATGCTGGTACTGTTGGGACCCATAGTGGTCGTTTCTTGCCGTTGATTTATTGATTTCATTGAAATTTTGTACTTAGTCATATTCATTCATTACATATCATATCTCAGTCTCTGTTGTTATTTATTGATATATCATATCATCATTTTCGGGCTAGTTTTATGACGTTGTGAGCCCGTGAGAGAGAAACTGGAGAGATTGATGACTGAGTGAGGCCGATGGCCTGTTTGCGAGGATATTGATACTATATCACGTGAGTTGTCCGTGCAACACGTGAGTTGTCTGTGCAGATCTAGATATTGATACTATAGCATATAAGTTGTCCGTGCAGCACATCAGTTGTCAGTGCGGATCCAGATATTGATATTATAGCACGTGAGTTGTCCGTGTGGATTATAGCGCTTGAGCTGTAGGAGCTCCTCCGGAGTCTGTACATCCCTAGTGAGCACAATTGCTAGCAGTTATTATGTTTGGGCTAGATCTGTCCTGATCAGTACTGAGTGACTGAGTGTGTCGAGTGATTGGGCGTGATGAGTGGAAAGTATGAGACAGTGAGATTGAGTACTCTGAGAGTGTGAGTACATGAGTTCATCACTGAGATGACTGCATTTGATATGCCTACTTGAGATACATGCATAGAGATGCATTTCCTTCTGCTACCTGGTTTTGGTTTACATTCATGATTTCACCTATATATTAACATGTAGGCATAGAGATGTATTTTTCCTCATGCTATCTGAAAATGAAACATCTTATGTATTATTGAAAGGTTTTTGGGAAAAATCACAGTTTTCAAACTTACTCATATTTTCAACGATTTTTGTAAAGGAGTTGGGTTTTCACTGATATACTTGAAAAGCGGAACTATTTTCGAAAAACTATGAAAAAGCTGAGCATTGTATCTCCGAGTTACTTCTTTTATTGTTTGCTTTACGTTGTTATGAACCGTTGTTGGCTATTGGTGTTGGACCCGACCTTTGTTCCAGCTCGTCACTTCTTTTAACCTAATATTAGGTTTGTTACATATTGAGTATATGAGGTCGGTTGTACTCATACTACACTTCTGCACCTTGCGTGCAGATGTTGACTGATGATGTTACTGTGTTCGACGGGAGCTGGACTTGAAGACGCACCTGCCTCTTGTTCATGGTAGCCTTAGATTCATAAAACTCTGTTTATGTACTTTTCAGTCAGATGATATATTTATTTTATACCATCTTTGTATATTCTAATCTTAGAAGCTAATGATTTGTACTACCGGTCATTGAAAAATGTATAAGATTCAGATGTTCTCTTTCAATTAATTGTCTTATTAATATTATTAGAATTGGATAGTTATTAGTTGGCTTACCTAGCGAGTTGGGTTAGGAAATCATTCAACTAGGGATTTCTTGCTCAAAGATGTTTATTTCTATGTGTATAGTATATATCACAAGACTTGTAATAAGAGAAAGCCATTGCGCGAGAAAGATATGAAATTTAGAAAGGGGGTCGGATAAATAGTTTGGGGGGGGGGGGGGGTGAAATAGTCTTTTGGGGGATAGAGGAACTTGAACCCTTACGAATATTAAAGTCGACGAATTTTACTCTTACTATAAATTTATTCTTGTCGTTATTGACACGTAAAACGGTGCTCCATCTTTATTGACATGTAGAACGGGGCTCCATCTTTATTCTCGTCCGATTAATCAGTTCTTCAAAAGATCTATCAGACGACTGTGCTATGGTTAATTTTCTATAACTGCTCGATGTCAAACGTTATTGTTCCACAAAGTTGGGATTTTGTCATCCGAGACAAATATATATTCATGTATCACACCTTGACAAACAACTAAATGGCAACCATTGATGGCCAAGAGAGTACTATGCTAGATTAGTGTCACACCTTACCAAACAATTTGGATGCCCTAAAGTTAATTCACTTACATAAGTTCTCCTTCTCGTGTTTTCCACTTCCAAGATACTTTTAAGCTGCTATTTTGACGAAAAGAACAATCTTTTCGTTAATTATAGGGAGACACAAGCTAATGAGCGGTGCCGGAAGATAGTTGAATTTAAATCAAGATTCGGACAAATGCATGTAAGTTGATTATTCAGCTTAACATGAGGAAAAGATCAATGAGTTTACCAAGGATAAGGGTGAAAGCTGAAGCAACTAAAGTGCACCCCTTACACAATGCCGAGGCACAGGATTTTAATTTGAAAAAAATAGCATAAAAATAGTGGAGTATATAGAATAGAAAAAAAAATAGAATTAATGAATTGAGCAAAAAACTGAAGAGCGAAAGCGAAAATGTGAAAAAAACAAGAACTTGAATTTTATTTTATTAATATGATATGAAATTTTTTATTTTTTAATATGAACTTGAATTGTGTATTTTTTTAAATATGAACTTGAATTGTGTATTTTTTTTAAATATGAACTTTTTCACTTCTTTAAATGCCATGTGTTCGTCCCCGGGGCATGAATTGTCACGGCCAAAAATCCCACCACAGGCGTCGTGATGACACTTAGTCTCTAAGACTAGGTAAACCGACTATAGTAACAATTCAAGCCATTTTTTTTACATATAATTTAATACAAGTGTCAAAACCAACAGCAGAAATAATTACAAACAACCTCCCAAGACTGGTGACACTGAGTCACGAACTCTAACTGAATACATGAAATGATCTCAAGGATCGAATACTCAATACTGTTTGATTAATAATTAACAGTACACTAAAAATGAAAAGACTCCAAGGGACTGCGACGACCAAGCAGTTCTACCTTGAACCCTTGCGATCGCACTCTAACTCTATCCGAGTCCAATAGCTCCAATACCTGGCTCTGCACGAAAATGTGCAGAAGTGTAGTATGAGTACACCACAGTCGGTACCCAGTAAGTATCAAGACTAACTTCAGTGGAGTAGTGACGATATATAGTCAAGACACTCACTAGTCTAATAACATGTGTAATATAGTATACAAAAATAATAGGAAAACAAATAAAAATAATGGCAACACTAATCAACCAGTAATATACACAGCAGGGCAACAAGAACACCATTAATATTGCTCAACAAATAATAAGTACAAGTATACCTAATTAATCAAGTCCTTCAAATATAAATCTTTCGCCTATATGCTTCTCAAATAATAATCTTCGGGACATAATGCTTTCCAATAAATATATTTCGGATATACTCCCTTCAAATAAATATCTTTCAAATATAATCCTTTCAAATAAATCTCTTTGAAATATAATTCCTTCAAATAAATATCTTTCAAATAAATCTCTTTCAAATATAATTCCTTCAAATAAATATCTTTCGAATAAAAGTCACCATGTGACACCTTATTTCAAAATCATAAAATATGGGTCTCAGGCCACTTTTATATTTCCACGTCACCTCATGCCAATTTTTCTATCACAACCGCATGGACAACTCACGTGTCAATATCGTTATCATTTAACCACGACACTTCGTACTCACATTTCATATCACAAATGCACGGACAATTCACGTACCAATATCATTATTATTTACTCACGGCACCTCGTGTCCACATTTCATTTCATAATCTGCCTGGCAATAGCCACATGCTCCCAATTTCAACATAGATCAGACTATTATCAAGTTTACCGAAATAACAAGACAAATTGCACAAGATATAAAAATAAACATAAGGAAAATCACAACATCACATAAAAATCCTAATAACTACACATAATCGCATATCATCCATAACAATAGCCACCCTTATCTCTCCTATAGCCACCCTTATTACTCCTATAATAGCCTCCCTTATTCCTCCGCCCTTACAATATCAATAGCCACCCTTATCGCTGATATAGCCACCCGTATCGCTCCGTATAATAGCCACCCTTATCACTCCGTCCAAAAAATATCCCAACGCACATAATCACAGTGAAATACCACCCTTATACCCACATAATATCAACAGTGATATGCCACCCTTATATCCTCATAATAATAACTCAAATCACACAATAATTTACATGCAATGTTATCACGACAACACAACACAATCAATTTCTATCACAATTTGCCCAACAACCACAACCAATGATATAGTAAAATCAATAAATTTTTCAAAAATAACCCAAGGCTCTACACAACGTATATAAAACCTCAAAAACAATCAACAGAGATAGAAAATACTCAGTATAGGACAACACCTTCATTAATTCAAATTCTTGATAATTATATTAACGCCTCAGTTTAAGCTTAGTTCATTAATTATTTGCATATGGAAAATCCATAACATAATTATTTTCAGAAAATATCAAATCAACAAACTCATGGAATTTACATAAATATTCAAGTAACAATTACATTAAATTATCATATAAAAACAAATTCAACAAACAAGGATTTAGGTGTGGCAAATAGATGATTTAATAAATGACAATAATTATCCAATTTACTACACAATAATGCCTAAGACTTTAACCTAGTAAAATTTACACATATAAGCCCGAGTACGTACTCGTCACCTTGCGTACACGGCGTTTCACATTTCACAAATGGCACATAAGACTCGATGCCTAAGGGGTAATTTTTCTCACTCAAGGTTAGGCAAGATACTTACTTTTTTGAAGTTAGGCCGATATTCCAAAATTTCCTTCTTGCTTGAATTGACCTCCGAACAGCTCAAATCTATCCAAATTAATTCAATTTAGTCAATACTAATTATAGGAAGTAATTACATATGAAAATACTAATTTTCCAACAAAATTCAAAATTTAACTCAAAAATCACTCGCGGGGACCATATCTTGGAATCTGACGAAACTCATAAAATCGGATAACCCATTCAATTACTAGTCCACCTATACCAATTTTATCAAATTCCGATAACAACTCGACCTCCAAATCTAAAATTTCCCTTCTTGAAACGTTTTGCAAAAATCTTGATTTCTTCCATTTAAATCCAAAATAAATGATGAATATAACTATGGATTTAGGAAATATAATCACTTTGGATATTGGACACTTACCCAAGTCGAAGTCGTGAAGAAATCCTCAAAATTGCCCAAGAACCGTGGTCCAAAAATCCAAAAAGAAATGAAGGAAATTGTCACGACCCAAATTCTGACTAGTCGTAATGTCACATAACCCAACCCGTTAGGTAGGCCAATAAATATCCCATTCCAATAATGATTATTAAAGTAATTTAAGTAAATAAAGGTCTTGATCTTATACAATCCCCAAGAACTGGTAGTACAAATCATGAGCTTCTAAGAATAGAGTATACAAAGCGGAAATGAAATAAATACATAGTCTGTTTGAATAATACATAAACAGAGCTTTTATAAATCTAAGGCTATCCTGAATAAGAGGCAGCTACAACAGAAACGCAGGTACATCTTCAATCCAGCAACCATCGATCACAGCAACAACAACAGCCAACATCTGCATGCAATGTGCAAAAGTGTAGTATCAGTACAACCGGCCCCATGTACTGAGTAAGTAACAAACCTAGCCGTAAGTTGAAAGTAGTAACGAGCTTCTACCAAGGGCGGGTCTAAAACCAATAGTCCACAACAGACCATAACAACAATAAGCAAATAATACCAGAAGTAACTCAGAGATAAAATGCTCAGCCAAATCATGATTTCAAAAATAATAGTTCTTCCTTTCAAATCCATCAGTGAAAACTCAAATCTTTTGCCGGAGTTGCCAAAAATATGGATAGTTTGAAAACAATAAATTCCTCCCAAAATTTTGTCAATAATAAATAAGATGTTTCATTTTCCTTCCGGATAATCGTGTAAAAACAAATGCATCACTATGGCCATCTGCCAAAAATGTGTGAACAATCATGAATGATGTGATGTTGTACAGCATGAGGAAACATACATCTTTAGGCCTGTATGTCATGTGTGCATGCCAATGCGATGCAACTCAGTTATAAAATCATAAACAACCTCTCGGGCAGAACTTCACTCATATACAGCCCCTCGGGCAAACCTCACAATCACTCGTGCCACTCGAGCATACCTCACAATCACTCTTGCTAGTCGCATGCCTCCCAGTCACTCAGCATTCGGCACTCGAACTCAGTAGGTACTTGCGCTCACTGGGGGTGTGTACAGACTCTAGAGGGGCTCCTACAGCCCAAGCGCTATAATCTGCACGGACAACTTACGTGCTGAACGGACAACTCATGTGCTATAATAACATATCAGAATCCGCACGGATAACTCACGTGGCATAATAAGCCAATAAGGCCTGCTGCAGGCGGGCAGCCCCGATCCATATAATAGTAATAATATATATTGCTGCGGCGTGCAGCCTCATCCCAAAATATCCTCACAATCAGGCCCTCGTCCTCCCTCAGTCATCAATCTCTCCAGTCTCTCTCTCATGGGCTCACAATGTCATGAGAATAGCTCCAAAATGATGATATGATGCATCAATAAATAACAACAGAGATTGAAATATGCTATGCAATAAAATGAATATGACTGAGTATGAATTTTTAATTTAAACAAATAATTTATAGCAATATGAGCTCTGTGGGTCCCAATAATACTGGCACATTGCCTCAACATGATTTTTAATATGCTTTTCAACTCAATTTCTTTAACTCATAAAACGCATGAAAAATGCCAAGATCATTTAACTACTAAATTCCACAGAAACAATTATGTCACAATTTCTATAGTGCACGCCCACACACCCGTCACCTAGCATGTGCGTCACCTCCCAACAATTCACGAAATACGTATATTCAGGGTTCATACCCTCAACTCCAAGATTAGAAAAGTTACTTACCTCGAACAAGCCAAATTCAATGTCGAGCAAGCTAAGCAATGCTCCAGAAATTCCATTCTACGCATATAACTTCCAAATAGCTCGAATCTAGTCACAATAATTTGATTCAGTGCACACAATTTATAAGAAATAATTCCATAGAATCCGAAATTACGCCCCAAAAATCACCCGTGGGGCCCATGTCTCGAAATCCAATAAAACTCACAAAATACGACAACCCATCAAATTACAAGTTCCACCATACTAATTTCACTCAAATCCGACTCCAAATCGGTATTCAAACTTGAAAAATTCGTTTTATGACATTAAAGAAATTTCCTTCTATTTCTCTTGAAGATTCAATAATCTTACACCAAAAATGAAGATTAATTCATGGAATATAATCACAAGGGAGTTAAGAACACTTACCCCAAGTTGTGTGGAAAATTTCCTCTCCAAAATTGCCCAACTCGAGCTCCAAAATCTGAAAATGGGTGAGAATGTTGAACCCTCGAATTTTAAGGTTCTGCCCAGTCGATTTCCGCATCTGCGGACAAGGGGTCGCACCTAAGACCCTCGCTTCTGCGGACAAATGGGTGCATTTGCGAGCCAGGCCGGTTCTGTGGAGAGCCAAGCGCAGATGCGACTCCGCACCTGCGGATACAATTCCGCACCTGCGCTGCCCGACTTCCTCACCCTTTTCCGCTTCTGCGCTAACCCTTCGCATATGCGGTCTCGTAGATGCGGGCAAATTCTTCGCACCTGCGGGCACTGCCCAGTTCCACACTTGGCCTCTTTTGTGTCTGATTTCGCGCACATGCGGTTTCACACCTGCGATCAAAAGCTTCGCAGGTGCGATCACACCAGTAGGCAGCAGTTCCAAAAATGTTTCAAGTTGAATTTGATCCATTAACCATCTGAAACTCACCCGAGCCACTCGGGACCCTGTCCAAATACACCAACAAGTCCTAAAACACTCCACGGAACTACTCGAGGCCTCAAATCACATCAAACAACCTCAAAGATACGAACTACACATGGATTCAAGCCTAATAAATTTTGAAATTTCCAAATTCTACAACGATGCTGAAGCCTATCAAATCACATCCGATTGGCCTCAAATTTTGCACACAAGTCACATTTCACATTACGGACCTATTCAAATTTCCAGAATCGGATTCCGACCCCGATATCAAAAAGTCAACCCCTCGGTAAAACTTTCCAAACATTTAACTTTCGGCATTTCAAGCCAAATTCCACTACGTACTTCCAAATAATTTTTCGGACACGCTCCTAAGTCCAAAATCACCATACGGAGCTATTGGAATCATCGAAACTCCATTTCGGGGTCATTTACACATATGTCGACATCCGGTCACTATTTTAACTCAAGCTTTAAACCTTGAAATTAAGTATTCCAATTCATTCCAAAACCTCACCGGACCCGAAGCAAATTACCCCGGCAAGTCACACAACAACTGTAAAGTATAATTTGAGCAGTAAATAGGGAAGCAGGGTTGTAATACTCAAAACGACCGGTCGGGTCGTTACATTCTCCCCCACTTAAACATACGTTCGTCCTCGAACGTGCCAAGAGTTGTTTTCAAGCCATCAAATCACTGTTTCATCTTACCACACACATGCCCGGGGGTGAACCCACGTCACCCTATTCCACATACTCTTGACTACAAAATACAACTAAAAATCATTAATTTAACCTTAGCCCATAAACCTTGGAGTTTAATTTCCAACCTTTAGAATTTCTTTCAAGACACAAATCTTACATTTACACACCGTATAAGTCCGAACAAGTTGCATCGAGCTATAACTATAACCACGGATCTAATCAACCAACATATTACACAACTCGTATGCTCGTAGCACCATTCCTAATCGCAGTGACTACTCCAAAACCAACCGCATACTAGTATTAAACCCATATCGAACCAAACCTCATCCCAAAACCTTCGCACACTGTTGATGATAAAAGAAACACGCAGAATCTCGTAACCCTTTATCAGACCAACAAGTCATGGAGATCTCTCGCCCCAACCGGAACCATAATCACTTTCTGAGCCGACTTTCAATATTATACTCCCGAATATGCCGAAATTAAACCTGCTAGTACCCATTCCAGATCCAATGACCTTATATTACTAAGCATAACTGTTCCGCAGTCATACCGCACCAGTATAACTCGGAGCCACAACCCGTGCCATCCGTGCAGCAATACGCAACATTCAAATGTACCCAGACATAGAAAATGACTCAAATGAGAGAACTGCCCAGCCAGATTAACAAGTACCGCCACAACGAAACGATGAAAATGTATCATACACCATAGTACCATCACCCTATTCTAACACGAGGTTCATATTATATACCTCGAGCCACCCTACTCCAAATTAATAACGACGGAGAGGCAAATGACAAAAATACCACACAAAACCTGAAAGGACATAACCATTACGCTATCGATCATGCAATACCCAAATACTCATCACACTCAAATTCTGCTATAAAGCTCAAATAGAACCGCACCATCTATGCACATAACCAATGAATCACAACTCCTCGTAGCATAAAGGAGTAACTCACAGATCATTTGAGAACACGAATAAGTTCAACATCAACCGAATGACACATCCCTCAATAATAGCAGTATGGAGCCAACCATTCCGGCTCGGTGTAGAATACACATCTTAATTGGGCCTACCTATGGACCCCCAAATCAACTCGGGTTACCCACAAATAGATAAAAATCCCTCCGTAAATCCATAATGACTGAATCATAACACATTTTATCATCTGGCTAGCTCCGAACACAACTTCACAGTCTACAACCATGAAACAATCTGCTCCTGGGAACTCCCAATATCCAAATCCATAGAACACGTGAATAACCATATTTGATTCCATCCCCACCGCCTGAATGCCTAACACCTATCTCATACACGATCATCCCACGAGAAATACTTTAAAAGTTCTTCCGTGCCACTTGACAAAATTTGAATATCAGCAGTCTATCAACAATGTGAGTACCGCAATACAAATTTATACATCAGTAAGTCAAAATACAATGCGCCTTCTGAAGTCCTCCCCTTTCTCATGCAACACCAAGTAATAATAATATTCATCTAGTTATTTGGAACCGTCCATGTTGTCCAACATTCGTTACCTTCTCTTCAAGACTGTACTGCCACCTTGTACATGAAAATCTAGCTTTCGTACAACACATAACATCTATCTTGCCATCATGTGAAAAGCACAACAGCCTTATTATCAACTTTGAGTCACCAATAATTTACATACCATTTTAGTTAAAAACCTTTCTCTTGCTTCTTTCCAGGAGGAAATCACAATACACAACACGTTCTCCACACTGGTAGAAACCATCAAGAATACTTGGGAATCCATTTGCACATAATCAAGCCCTTAAAACTAAATTCCTCTAACTCAACCAAGCCACGCAAGTTGCCAAGTCCAGGTGTATTGCCACAAGCACCTGTAGAAAACCCCCATATCATATGCACCCAAGGAACCGATCATATCCATTACCATACTGATCCAACCTACTACCCAGCTGTCCTATTTTCTCCGAGTTCCTTCCGAATTTGTCTTCAGATTGATACTTCTTCTTGCTAAAATACCATGATCTTTAACCACAACTCCTCCTACAAACCTTAGCATATAACCACAATGCCCTACGGCCCATAAGCAACTGTATTCTTCTTAAGCACCTTCAAAAATACCACAACTATAACACTCACTCTGAGAATACCTTATGTGAATTTGAAATTGTTCTTCTTACCTTATACAAAAAAATGTAGAATCCATAGTCATATAGAATTTCTGCAAGTCCAGGCACCATCAAACGCAAATCTCGGATTTTATCCATACACAAGTCCGGAAACATTCTCAATTGCTATATATAATTCTCAAACCCACTGGAATTTTCTCGGGAGTCACCCACCTTGCTCACATCTAATTGCACCGCCCAAATGGGCCAAAATACACGTGCCCCATTATCACCATAACACTCAAAGAAGTAACTCTACTTTAACACCACATATCAAATTCATACTCCATGCGCACTACATCATTCACCAATAACAACTCACTCATCCCACAATTTTTCATACACTCATCCGTGCAATATAATCCGTAACCAGGAATATTTTCTTATTTGAGTCATTTTCGAACTCCATCTCTGCAAGTCATCACTGATTCCCAAGTATACTTTAGACCCAAACAAAATTTGACACATACCCATGAATTGATTTGTCTATAGCAGGCTCCCCCACTTGGCTCAAAGCCATAGATTAAAACACTCCATAATTCACAATACCCATACCCTATTACTGTCATAATACCGTAGTCATTGCCACAAAATTCTTCTCAAGCTCATACAACACCAACCACAAAAAAAAAAACAAATCATCCGCTAAGCCCGCAATCATTCCCTTGACACTTAAGTCGACTTTCTCAGCTATATTCAAATTCAAATATCCACACATACACCCCATTGGCAGAAAAGAAACCCTCCACTCATATTACAAGGAACACACCTACGTAGACTACTCTCCAAGAGATAACCCACCTCCCTAGCCTCAAATTGGCATCTTGTTATATCTTTTTGCAGCCACAATTTCTACGCAATCACTAAATCTTTCTGAGTCCAAACGCATTAAACAGACCTGAGAGTTCAATTTGTCCCACAATTTATACATGTGAAAAATCTTTCAAAACATTCACACTCAAGATTGTACGTCACATCAAATCAAAAATCAAGCACCCAATGGCCTTCCCTTTACATTTCAAGGAAACACTCCTCGTTATGTTCAAATCATCTTAACACATCCCGCGGTCACATCATACCCATCATACAACCATTTCACCACTCATCGAGCCACAAATTTCACTGTAGGGTCATCACCGAACATATGAGTCCAATTGTACAAGTTACAACTGAAGCTACCGAGCTTATGCTGCGATCTAAACCTGGCCTCAAGTCCCCCAGACTTGCCCATCACCAAAACATAGAATACTCATCTCGAACTTCGTTCATGGAATCATAAGCCGGCGATGCATAGCTAATACTGAGCGCTTATGTGCGCATACGAATACGTGGAAGGAATTCAAAGAGTTTATGTCTCAAGCTGAATCAATCTCGCACGATAAGGAAAGAAAGATGGGAAGTATATGTCCTAAATGCCGTGTAGCCTCTCCAAGATAAGTATGGACGTCATCATACCGATCCACCAGACTCTACTAGACACTTGCTAATGCTTTATAGAACCTATGAACTTATAGCTCTGACACCACCTTGTCACGACCCAAAATCTACTAGTCGTGATGGCTAACGCAACCCGTTAGATAAGCCAATTACCAAATATCCCATTCCAATAATAATTATTAAAGTAATTTAAGTAAATAACGGTCTTAATCTTATACAATCCCTAAGAACTGGTAGTACAAATCATGAGCTTCTAAGAATAGAATATACAAAGCGAAAATGAAATAAATACAGTCTGTTTGAATAATACATAAACAGAGCTTTTATAAATCTAAGGCTACCCTGAACAAGAGGTAGCTACAACAGGAACGCAGGTACATCTTCAAATCCCGCAACCATTGATCACAGCAAAAACAACAGCTAACATCTGCACGCAATGTGCAGAAGTGTAGTCTCAGTACAACCGACCCCATGTACTGAGTAAGTAACAAACCTAGCCGTAGGTTGAAAGTAGTGACGAGCTTCTACCAAGGGCGGGTCCAAAGCCAATAGTCCACAACAGTCCATAACAACAATAAGCAAATAATACCAGAAGTAACTCAGAGATAAAATGCTCAGCCAAATCATGATTTCAAAAATAATATTTCTTCCTTTCAAATCCATCAGTGAAAACTCAAATCTTTTGCCGGAGTTGCCAAAAATATGAATAGTTTGAAAACAATAAATTCCTCCCAAAATCTTGTCAATAATAAATAAGATGTTTCATTTTCCTTCCGGATAACCCTTGTAAAAACAAATGCATCACTATGACCATCTGTCAAAAATGTGTGAAAAATCATGAATGATGTGATGTTGTACAACATGAGAAAAAATACATCTCTATGCCTGTATATCATGTGTGCATGCCAATGCGATGCAACTCAGTGATAAAATCATAAACAACCCCTCGAGCAGAACATCACTCATATACAACCCCTCGGGCAAACCTCACAGTCACTTGTGCCACTAGGGCATACCTCACAATCACTCTTGCCACTCGGGCATACCTCACAATCACCCTTGCCACTCGGGCATACCTCACAATCACCCTTGCCACTCGGGCATACCTCACAATCACTCTTACCACTCGGGCATACCTCATAATTACGTATGCCTCCAAGTCACTCAGCACTCGACACTCGCACTCAGTAGGTACCTGCGCTCACTGGGGATTTGTACAGACTCCGGAGAGGCTCCTATAGCCCAAGCGCTATAATCTACACGGACAACTCATGTGCTATAATATCATATCAAAATCCGCACGGACAACTCACGTGCCATAATAAGCCAATAAGGCCTGCTGCAGGCGGGCAACCCCGATCCATATAATAGTAATAATATATATAAAGCCAGCATGGCCTGCTGCGGCGTGCAGCCCGATCCCAAAATATCCTCACAATCAGGCTCTCGGCCTCCCTCAGTCATCAATCTCTCTAGTCTCTCTCTCATGGGCTCACAATGTCATGAGAATAGTTCAAAAATGATGATATGATGCATCAATAAATAACAACAGAGATTGAGATATGCTATGCAATAAAATGAATATGACTGAGTATGAATTTTTAATTTAAACAAATAATTCACAGCAATATGAGCTATGTGGGTCCTAATAATACTGGCACATAACCTCAACATGATTTTTAATATGCTTTTCAGCTCAATTTCTTTAACTCATAAAACGCATGAAAAATGCCAAGATCATTTAACTACTAAATTCCACAGAAACAATTATGTCACAATTTCTATAGTGCACGCCCACACGCCCGTCACCTAGCATGTGCGTCACCTCCCAACAATTCACGAAATACATATATTCAGGGTTCATACCCTCAACTCCAAGATTAGAAGAGTTACTTACCTCGAACAAGATAAATCCAATGTCGAGCAAGCTAAGCAATGCTCCAGAAATTTTATTATGCGCGTATAACTTCCAAACGACTCGAATCTAGTCACAATAATTTGACTCAGTCCACACAATTTATAAGAATTAATTCCATAAAATCCGAAATTACGCCCCAAAAATCACCCGTGGGGCCCATGTCTCGAAATTCGATGAAACTCACAAAATACGACAACCCATCAAAGTACAAGTTCAACCATACTAATTTCACTCAAATCCGACTCCAAATCGGTATTCAAACTTGAAAATTTTGTTTTGTGACATTATAGAAATTTATTCTATTTCTCTTGAAGATTCAATAATCTTACACCAAAAATAAAGATTAATTCATAGAATATAATCACAAGGGAGTTAAGAACACTTACCCCAAGTTGTGTGGAAAATTTCCTCTCCAGAATTGCCCAACCCGAGCTCCAAAATCTGAAAATGGGTGAAAATGTTGAACCCTCAAATTTTAAGGTTCTGCCCAGTCGATTTACGCATCTGCGGACAAGGGGTCGCACCTGCGACCCTCGCTTCTGTGGACAAATGGGTGCATTTGCGAGCCAGGCCGCTTCTGCAGAGAGCCAAGCGCGGATGCGACTCCGCACCTGCGAATAAAATTCTGCACCTGTGCTGCCCAACTTCCTCACACTTTTGCGCTTCTGCGCCAACTCTTCGCACATGCGGCCTCGCAGATGCGGGCAAATTCTTCGCACCTGTGAGCACTGCCCAGTTCTACACTTGGCCGCTTCTGCGACTGATTTCGCGCATATGCGGCTTCGCACCTGCGATCAAAAGCTTCGCAGGTGCGATCACACAAGTAGGTAGCAGTTCTAGAAATGTTTCAAGTTGAATTTGATCTATTAACCATCCGAAACTCACCCGAGCCACTCGGGACCCCGTTCAAATAAACCAACAAGTCCTAAAATACACCACGAACCTACTTGAGGCGTCAAATCACATCAGACAACCTCAAAGATACGAACTATATACGGATTCAAGCCTAATAAATTTTGAAAATTCCAAATTCTACAACGACGCCGAAACCTATCAAATCATTTCCGATTGACCTCAAAATTTTCACACAAGTCACATTTCACATTACGGACCTATTCAAATTTCCAGAATCGGATTTCGACCCCGATATCAAAAAGTTAGCCCCCCGATCAAACTTTTCAAAAATTTAACTTTCAGCATTTCAAATCAAATTCCACTACATACTTTCAAATAATTTTTCGGACACGCTCCTAAGTCCAAAATCACCATACGGAGCTATTGGAATCATCAAAACTCCATTCCGGGGTCGTTTACACATAAGTCGACATCCGGTCACTATTTTAACTTAAGCTTTAAACCTTGGAACTAAGTATTCCAATTTATTCTAAAACCTCACCGGATCCGAACCAATTATCCCGGCAAGTCACACAACAACTGTAAAGTACAATTTGAGTAGTAAATGGGGAAGTGAGGTTGTAATACTCAAAACGACCGGCCGAGTCATTTCAAAAATGACCATTTTTGGTCCTTAAGTTTCTGCCCATCCGTCACTAAAAGTCTATTTTCCGTCACTAAAAATCCATTATTCGTCACTAAAAGTCTACACCAGAACTTGCTTGCACCAGCAGTTATATTTTGTACTAAAAAGGCTCTAACTCTATCATACAAACTCGGAATTCGACGATTCTTGTTCCTATAAGTCACAAATAATAATACGAGCCTAGTCGTTAAATAGAAACTCAATTCGAAGCTCATTTGCTCAATGTGATACCAATTTCGCTCGTTAAACAATTAACTTATGTTTCGCGCTAAAAACCCAACCGCGACTTGATGAAATTAGACCAAACTTTTTAGATCACTCCTATAATTCATTATCAAAATCCCAGAAGTCTTGAAATCGAATTTCGATCTCTAGAACTAAAAATGGACCTTTGGATCATTACATGCTTGTGCTGAAAACATCAAACTCTTCCAAAACTCTTTCCCGACAGCCTGCAGTATATCAACCATAACTTCTTGTATTCAACTCCAACTACCAAACGGTTTAAATTTCTGCAAACTAGATATAAAGGGCTACAAATTTTATGTTTTGCTCATTGACCAACTCCTTATAGATTGCGAGATATAAGCTCCCAAAGTCAGCCATGTGCAGCAGAAATTTCTGGCGATGTACACTGTTGTAGCCAAAATCTACATTATCAATTTCAGTCAATCGATAATAACTTTTTGTAAAAATATACGAATGATAAATGGTTTATCATTATTGAAACTAGAATCAAAGAGCTACAACTTTTATATTTTGATAATTTCTATATTCCTTATAGATTTTGAGATATAAGCTTCCAAAATCAGCTTTGCGCATCAGAAATTTCGCACATTGCTGTAAAAAACAATCAGTAGTTAAAAATGATTTGAAACCACTCCGAAACTCACCTGAGGCCCTCGAAACCTCAACCCAATACACAAACAAGTCCTAAAATATCATATGAACTTAGTTGAAACCTCAAATCACATAAAATAACGCTAAAACCATAAATCATACCCAAATTCAAGCTTAAGGAACTTAAGAATTTTCAACTTCTACATTCGATGCCGAAACCTATCAAATCAATTCCGATTGACCTCAAAATTTGCACACAAGTCATAAATGACATAACTGAAAAATTTCAGAACTGGATTCTGACTCCAATATCTAAAAGTCAACTCCCCGGTCAAACTTCCCAAAAAATTCAACTTTCGCCATTTCAAGCAAAATTGCACTACGGACTTCCAAATAATTTTTCGGACACGCTCCTAAATCCAAAGTTACCATACAGAGCTATTGGAATCATCAAAAATGCATTTCAGCGTCGTTTACGCATAATTCACCATCCAGTCAATTATTTCAACTTAAACTTCCAAAACAAGAATTGTTCTTTCAATTAAATTATGAAACACCCGAAAACCAAACTTGACCACCCTCACAAGTCATAATACATATTTCAAAGCTGCTCAAGACCTTAAGCCACCGAACGGAACGTAAATTCTTGAAACGACAAGTCGGGTCGTTACATGGATAGCTTATTTGGGTGGGAAAAAAGTCTCAAACACCAAATACGTTAAATTAGCTTATAGTATAAAGAAAAATAGATTGGAATCTAATTAGGGCATGACGATTTGGCATTGTCTTTATATATATATATATATATATATATATAT
>AWOL01S0019841.1:0-15411 GCA_000715115.1 Nicotiana otophora
GCTCTGAGTCTTTAAAAATATATATTATCGAGGTTATTAGTACAGATCCTTCAAAAATAATGTTGATAAATCCGGTACGATAGTATTTGAAAAGTCTACACAGTATGGAATTTCACTATATGATTTTCAGTATCGGACTCAAGTGGGTTGACATGGAACATGAAATGAACAATGAAACTGCAGACTCAAATAGGTGAAATTGTACAGTAAAAATCTATATAACCGACGCTAATTTGTTTTTTCCAATAAATAGCTAGACTTATACCTTCAACAATTATTCTGTATGTTTTTATTTTCATGATGAGAGAAGATTATCATTTATGACTTATAAAACTCGCAAGAATTTAATTGAAAAAGGTTAGTCTACACGCTTTAATTATGATTTTTTCGTATTTTTTATTTACTAATAAAATTATCACTTTCTTTTTCTTAAACAGTAGAGTGAAACACATATTCGAGTGCATGTTTCATGTATGAAACGTGGATTGAGACAGTAATTGTCAATTCAAGTGGGCTTAGCAGATATTCTCCTCACTTTTTCCTGTTTAATTCCTAGCTTTCTTCTTTCTCTTACCATCTAAAATTACTAATTTCTGATATATTTTTATAATTTAATTTTAAATTTCGTTTATTTTATCTAATGCTTTCTAACAACATAAACATTAAATAAAAACGTATACGAATAAATATTCTAAAAATATTATATATAACCCCACACAAAGTATTTTTAATTATATATGTACGTACTTTTCACCTGCATCAAATGACGGATTTTAGAATTTAAATAATATGAGTTTAATATTTAAGATTCTTAATATTGATCTCATTTTATTTTTACTGTTATGATTTATATTTACGATTTATTATAATTTTAATAAATTTTTATATTTAAATTTATATTTTATCTCAAAAGTTATAAATTCAATTAAACACGGAACTATAATTGCATCCGCCACTGGCTACATCCATAATTTAATTTTGAATAAGAAGTCATGAATTCTGAATCCGTGACTTTGTTTATTGAATCGGCTACTGCCCAAAACAGCAGCCGCCCTCGCAACCAATAATGTTTTATAGTACACAGCTTTTTTTAGCAGTGTCCTCCACAGAGTTGAAGTACAAAGTAGAAATATAACAATGATTGTAAATCTACAGTTATATTAGGTGGGCCTTTGGACATAAGAATGGTAAAATTTCGGGAAAAAAGTGAAATTGTTTTAAATGAAAATGGTATATGAAAATTAGAGTTATGTTTGGATATAAATATGATTTTNGTATACGAATAAATATTCTAAAAATATTATATATAACCCCACACAAAGTATTTTTAATTATATATGTACGTACTTTTCACCTGCATCAAATGACGGATTTTAGAATTTAAATAATATGAGTTTAATATTTAAGATTCTTAATATTGATCTCATTTTATTTTTACTGTTATGATTTATATTTACGATTTATTATAATTTTAATAAATTTTTATATTTAAATTTATATTTTATCTCAAAAGTTATAAATTCAATTAAACACGGAACTATAATTGCATCCGCCACTGGCTACATCCATAATTTAATTTTGAATAAGAAGTCATGAATTCTGAATCCGTGACTCTGTTTATTGAATCGGCTACTGCCCAAAACAGCAGCCGCCCTCGCAACCAATAATGTTTTATAGTACACAGCTTTTTTTAGCAGTGTCCTCCACAGAGTTGAAGTACAAAGTAGAAATATAACAATGATTGTAAATCTACAGTTATATTAGGTGGGCCTTTGGACATAAGAATAAGAATGGTAAAATTTCGGAAAAAAAGTAAAATTGTTTTAAATGAAAATGGTATATGAAAATTAGAGTTATGTTTGGATATAAATATGATTTTTGGTTGTTTTTGAATTTTTGTAAGTGATCTGAAGTAAAAATTTTAAAAACTAGCCTTTTGGAATTTTTTAAATTTTCAAAAAATTCTGAAATTTATCGTCAGTAAAAATTGAAAATATTATGGTCAAACACTAATTAAAAAAAAAGTGATTTTTTTTTGAAAAAAAAGTAATTTTTTTTTTATGGCCATACGAGTCCTAGAAATTTTTTTTTTTTTTTTTTCATTCCCTATCTAATTCAGATTCTTGCCACATAGAGTCTATTAAAGAAGTAACGTTTCTACCAGAAATTGTTTTATCAGAAACTTTTTGATTGGCTCAAACCTGAAACTTCTAACTAAGAGTGGATTGTCGCGACGACCTTTAGTGGTGTAGTTAATTAGTAGAAGACTTGAGTTGCGAAGTTATTGTTTATTTAGTTAGATATTGTTGTAATAAACAGTGTGGAAGGAGTTGGAGAAGGAGAACAAAGAGTTCTTTGAGGCGTACAATAAACGGAGGGAAGAAGGATCATGGACAGGTACAGAATCCCAAATGGAGATAACAAGACAAAGAATTCACGATATGCTGTTGGATTCGTCTTCTAAAGATACCAACTAAAACCACAGCACTTAGCTGATAACTGTCACTTCCCTTTTTCTCACCCCTTTTTAAACACCCCCAAATTATATAAGTGTTATGAATTGTTGTGGGTTAAAAGAGTTTTTTTAATTAAAGTGATAATTTGAAATAAGTATTATTTTATTGTTCAAAGTCGTCACCTAAAATTAATTTTTAGGCATTGCAAGTCGCATTTTATTTGAATTTCTAGTCAAAGAAAGGTTGATTCTATTTTATTATTGGTCTACGAAAATAAAGTGATTTTATTTTATTATTGGTCTATGAAAATAAAGTTTGAATAAAGAATTTTGTTGATATGAGAGAAAGTGTAAGGCATTTTCTGAATCCCGTGGTTTTAGTACGGTCGCCTTTATTTGATCAAAAATATCTTAGAATTAATTTTGGATAAATTATGTTTTTATTCGATTTTTATATTTTACATATCCGCTTTTATTTATTAAAACTATTAAAGAATAATTTGAATGATAGTAAATTGTTATAAACGCACCACGCAAACGAATGTGTATTTTATTATTTTTGTCATAACTTCACCACGCAAGCGAATTTGCAGGATTATTAACTTAAGTTGTTTATTTATTTAAATAATAAAATAAACTGATTTTATTAAAATTATTTCGACAAAAACTGGGGTGTAAGAGATGGGCCAGCTTATTTGCAAATACGGTGGGAAAATGGGTCAAACCAATATTGATAAAACATGCCGGACTTATTATTGACAATGGACCAACCAGCTTTATTAATATTGTGCTTGCAAAATTTTAACTTATTTCGCCCACAGCGTTTCTTTTTTATTAGTGTGCAGATCTCCCATGACCCAATTCAGGTTCAAAATAATTGTCTTATGCACCCTTCCTTTTATTAACAAATCAAGCATTTGATTAAAAGGATATCAACTGAAGTTTAATATATATATATATATCACCCGAAAGCACTATATTGAATATTTAAAGCATAACTCTGAACCAAATAGATTTAACTAATTTAATGATAGCACTAGAAAGAAAGAACAAAAAAACTTAAACATGAATGTCAAAAATCAGATTCTTAGTCCAACCATGGTACCTCAAAACACTTCAGCAAATGAGTCCAAAACTCAAACGGTGGTCCATAAGCTTTCCGCTAACACACACGACTTCATTTTAGCTCACAAATAAACATGATGTTTCTTTTCCAATTACATGTCCAAAAACTCACTTATTTGCTTTTAAGCGATATTCAAGTAAAATGAATCATCGTGCAAATAGAATTAGGTGAAACTCCTTAAGAGTAATATGGTGAGACCTGATCTTTCATGTAGAATCCATGTATTAACAAAGGCAAAATACATAAGTAACTACATGAAGTATATACCAAATCCCTGGAATCAAAATCATCTTGTATACTTAACCATATACCAAATCCCTGGAATCAAAATCATCTTGTATACTTAACCTTTCCAAAGTGTATCTAACACACATCACTTTTTTCTTTACCAGATTTTTAAAATAAGTGTGATATCACGCGCCAACAAAGTGGTGACACGTGTCAGAATTCAAGAAAACAAAATAAAATACCTAATTCACACCCTAATTAATTATTATTTTTTCTAAAAAAAAGGAAAAGGTAAAAGAACCCCGTGCAACCCGTCTCTCATTGTAACGACCCAATCGGTCGTTTTGAGCCCTAGCGCGTCATTCGGCGGTTTGAGGCCATGAGCAGCTTCACTTCAGGTGTTATGACTCGTGCGTATAGTCGGAATTGAATTTCGGGAAGTTTGGAGTTGATTTTGAGAGAAAAATCTAATTTCGGAAGCCTTAAGTTGGAGGAATTGACTAAGGTGTGAATTGAGTAAACGGCCTCAGAATCGGGATTTGAAGGTTCCACCAGGTTCATATGATTATTCGAACTTGGGCGTATGTTCGGATCGGGTTTTGGATGCCCCGGGAGCGTTTCGACACCTATTGTGGAAGTTAGCACTTTGGAAGCATTCCATAAATTAGGGTTGAAGTGCATTTCAATGTTATCGATGTCCGTTTGGAATTCCAAGTCAGGGAATAGCTTCGTATGGTGATTCCGGTAATGGGAGCGCGTCCGGAAGTGGATTTGGAGGACCGTAGGTCATTTTGGGGTCATTTGGCGAAAGTTGGAAATTTGGATAATTTTGAGAAGTTTGACCGAAAGTGGACTTTTTAATATCGGGGTCGGATTCCGATTCCGGAAATTAGAGTAGGTACGTAATGTCAATTATGACTTGTGTGCAAAATTTGAGATCAATCAGACGTGATTTGATAGGTTTCGGCATCAAATGTAGAAGTTAAAATTTTAAATTTCATTAAGTTTGGAATGGGGTGCGATTCATGAATTCGACGTTGTTTGATGTGATTTGAAGGCTCGACTAAGTTCGTAACGTGTTTTGGGACGTGTTGGTATATTTGGTTGAGGTCCCGAGGGCCTCGAGTGGATTCCGGAAGGTTAACGGATCGATTTTTGAACTTAGAATTTCTGAAGCTTAATGCTTCTGGTGTAATCGCACCTGCGTGACTTTGGCCGCAGGTGCGAGATCGCGGGTGCGGCGAATTGCTCGCAGAAGCGAGAAGGGACTAGAGCAGGGGGAGTCGTAGAAGCAAACTGGAGAAGCGCACCTGCGTGTGCGCAGGCGCGAGGCAGTTACCGCTGGTGCGTAAATTGCGCAGATGCGCATGGCAGGTCGCACCTGCGATACTCCCAGAAGCGAAGAAACTTCCGCAGGTGCGAGGTCTTGGCTGGGACGTGAGGACCGCAGGAGCAGAATTTGGACCGCACCTGCGGAGCCGCAGGAGCGGCTATTGGACCGCTGGTGTGAAGGTCGGGCTGGGCAGAATGCTTTTATGTGGGGAGTTGGCCATTTTTCTCCCATTTTCATTTGGTTTGGGCGGTTTTGAAAAGCTTTAAGGGGAGAGTTTCAGCAAGCAACTCAAGGTAAGTGATCCCCCCTTATTATAAGTTAAATACATGATTATATATAGATTTCAACATGAAAATTAGTAGAAATTGTGGGGGTTTCGTAGAAAACCTAGAATTTGGTATTTTTGGAGTTTTACCACGAATTTGAGCATGGGATTGGACATAAGTCATATATTTGAGTTCATAAGGTTATGGGTAAAGTTTGTCTTCGAAAGTTTTTGGAATCCTGGCACGTGGGCCCAAGGGTGATTTTTATCGATTTTTAGAACGGAACTGGAATTTGTTCTAAATTGGTTTATAAGGAGTATTAGAGTATATGCTCATTGATTTGCACATTTATTTACTAGTTTTGGAGCATTGAGCATGGATTCGAGTTTTTGGGAAGGCCTGGGAGCCGGAGAAGAAACTTGAGAGCGAGGTAAGTCTCCTTTCTAACTTTATAAGAGGAAATTAACCCCATAGGTGAAATAAATTAATATATGCTTCTAATTGTGGGGGTCTACGTACGCACGAGGTGACGGGAGTTCGTACGTAGCTACTAGCTATGCCTATGTCCGGGTAGTCTAGGTTTACATCATACCTTGTTGACATTGCTGTCGATTTATGTTATTGTTTGCCTTGAGAAGAAGCAAGATTGAAGTTGAGTAATAATTGTCTTGAAAGAGTGAAAATTTGAAGAAATTTAAGATTTAAAAGGTTTCATTTGAACTTCGAAATTTCGAAAAGAATTGAGGAATATTATAATAGCTTAAGAAATCTATGTGTAACCGCGTCGCATATATGATTCGCGAGCGGGGTAATTTTCCTTAAAAAGCTTCAAGTTGAATTTCCCTTATTTTGAAAAGAAACAAGAAAGAAATATGATTTAAATGTTAAACTTATATTTGGCCGCGTCGCTGGTATGATTCGCGAGCGGGATATTTTCTTAAATTTATATTTGACCGCGTCGCATGTATGATTCGCGAGCGGGGACCGCGTCGCATGAATGATTCGCGAGCGGAATAATAGATGCATCTATGGTTCGCGACGTTCGACCCTCGACAGTACACAATTTATTTTTATTGTTGGATCGGGTCGTACGGCCTCAGCATGACTTGCGCATAATTGTATTAATTGCTTCAGAAATTATAATATTGATATTGCCTTATTTGCCTGAACTGTTTAAAAGATGAAAATGAATTTGGGAAATTTCTTGTTGACAAAAGAATTGTTTACTTATTTCATAATATCGGGCTTACAGCCGTTCTACGTGATCCATGCTTAATCATATCATTGGTATATTAATTACAGCCCATAGTAAGTGTCCGAGTCAACTCCTCGTCACTACTTCTTCGTGGTTAGGCGGGATACTTACTGGGTACGCGTTGAATTACGTACTCATACTAACTTGCTGCACATATTTTGTGCAGGTACATATATGACTAGTGGCCTTGAGGGCGCAGAGGCGCGGTTACTACGGGGACTTAGGTGCGCTGCACTCTATACTATGATCCGCAACCATCAGTCCCCTTCAGGGGTATTTATATTTCTCTTGTCCAAATTTGTATTTCTGACACTTATTGTTTTATTTTAAATTACTAGATAATGCTCATGCACTTGTGATAGCGGATTTTGGGCGATTATGGGTTGCACTGTATTGAAACTTTTAAATATATTATTATTTATTTTGTAAACTACATCTATTATTATTTAATTGAAGGAAATATGATTTGAGAAATATTAGAAACGAGAACCAAATTAAATATTTATTTTTGGCTTGCCTGATAGCGGTGTCCGGCACCATCATGACCCTTATGGATTTTGGGTCGTGACAATATAATATCGGAGCACTAGGTTCACTTAGGTCTCACGAGTCATGAGCGAGTTTAGTAGAGTCTTGCGGATCGGTACAGAGACGTCTGTGCTTATCTTCGAGAGGCTATAGGGTTGTTAAGAGCACTTCCCTTCTTGATTCCTCATCATGCGATTTGATTCCTTTGAGACTTATGCCTTCATTTCTTTCCCATTCAATCTTATGCGACGTGAAGTGCTGGTTATAAATGAGGAATTGAGGAATTGTAATGGTACTACAGATGTGGTGCTAGGTATTTCTCTCTGCGTAGTTGATTGGGCTATTGGCGTCGCCTTGTGGAAGGATACTCTGTCATTTCAGCTCAGTAGCTGTACTTCTGAGAGCTTTGAGGTTATGCACAGGTTGCTATGATGCTCATGAGTTGTTATCGCACAATATTGATGTGATGGTAGGATGCTTGCCTATGTATCAGGGCAGTGAATGACTTTTAAGGAGGTTTACTCAGTGCATGATTCAGAGATTCAGTATTTTACTTCCGACGAAGGAAAGGTAATCGAACTAAGAATGTTCAGACTTGGGTTGATGGAGTAGCAGGACTCGATATTTTCTAGCGTGGTGGAATCTTCGCCTGTTATGTGGCGTCATAGTCCTCGATTGGTTATGATGTGTTAAGTTCGCCGGTGTTATGGTTTCCTTCAATTCGCCTTAGGGCAGAGTATTATAAATGGTGCCGAGAAAGCGGTTGACTGAGGTCGCAGTGTGCAGTGGTTCAGAATCGAATCGGTAATCCTAATATTGATGGCTCAAGGAAGATGATCTTCGGGGAGGTTTAGAGTTGGCGGTGATTTGTTGGTTCGGGTGCTACAGAAATGAATTTTAAGTTAAGGCAACAACTGGGCAGCGAAGGATGAGGAAGGACATGTGGGAGCTGGCATGCGGCGGTTAAACTTCTAGAAGGCCAAGTGTAACGAAACAGAAGTCGAGTAGTTTCTTAAAGAAGTAAGTTTGACGAAAGTCGCAGAGTAGCATGTGGGTTCGGTGATAGGATAGCTACACGCCTTGAGGGAAGTTAGAGTGATTTGGGATTCATGGTGGATAGTGACTAGGTCTACGGGTTTAATTTGGAATATTGGCTGCTATATTGAGGAAGATTTGGTGTGATAGAAAGGAGTTGCTTGATATGAAGAAGAATACAACATGACTTTGGATGGGAATGTACTGTCGCACCTTTTAGTTGATGTCCATGAGGAGTGAACGGACTTGTACAACTGGTGAATGAGCACGGGCTTAGGACGGGTTATTGATTATGTAGTAAGTGTATCCAGTGCAGCGACGTTGGAAGATGTCGGCATGTAATTTCCACAGGTGGGTTATCTCTTGTGAGTAGGTCAGCGGTCGCGTGACTGACAAAGCTTCTACGAAGAATTCTACTGGCTATCCGGTGAGAGGTTGAATATGAAGACATGGCTTGTGATTCAGAGTGTTCATGAAATGATTAACAGGAAGATTTTGAGGCAAATTGGTGGGTTGATTGTGCAAGATCATGTAAAAAGGGGATAAGGAGTCTTGGTGGATTCCAAAATTATGTAATGGTAGCTTCAAGCTAAGTGGGAGAGCCCTCACTGCCTACGATGGAATTGCATGGTTGTCTACTTATGAGATTTCTTGTTATCGGCATACTGGTGGGTTATTACTACTAAGGAAAGAGAACATCAGCGGTAATTTGAGCCAAGGATTGAGGAATGTGTGCTATAGTTGGCCTTATTGACTCATGTTCAGGTTTTGGGAAGATTCAGGATTTATGCTTCGTGTAAAGGTGATTTACAAGGAAGTGATTCAGCCGTGTGCTTTTTTGAGAGGGCGTTCATGTGCTGGTGGAGCCTTGGAGTTCGATTATGTTCGGGACCAAGTTAAAGTGAGTGACTCTCAATAACGATCCTAGTGGATTCAAAAGTTAAGGTGTGGTGCCTAAGGATTTCAAGTCCATATTGTGGTTGAATATCGAGCTTTTGCAGCGGATTTTGATAAAGGATCTTGGAGTGTTCCGTGTTATCTTTGGTCTATGGGGTATCATGAGAGGAAGGGGAACATGTAACTTTGGATTTATAGAAGAATCATCAGAATGGGTATATCAGATGAAGATGCGATTATGCGCACAAGGAGGGTATGAAATGGTTCGTGGGTTTTGAGAAAATGTGGTCTTGTGAAATATGATCACTCAGGACGAGTGCGGATGGAGTTCGCCATGGTTGAATTGGCATGATGGTGGGAGTGATCAGTTCCTCCAGCATGATTAAATTATGCATGTGATTTGGGGCGGCGCGCGCGAGGCTTAACGACCGCCGTAATTGATTGTATTTGGATGCATTCCAGTATTATGGCCTGTTATGTGTGGGCAGGTCCAGGAAGAGTTATGGTGGCTAGACCACTATTTGAGGATTTGTGTGTTCTACGGTTATGAGAATTCAGTCCTGTGTTGCAATGATTCTCCTGAAATGAGTAAAGCGAAAGGTTCTACAAAGTGAAGTATGTATCCTATTAGCGAGTTAGGAGTTATGATGAAATTTTTGGGTTCTCGCGTATTGTTAAGATAAGTGCGGTGAGCAGCACGAATTTTGAAAGTTAAGGATCAAGGTTGCAGATTGGTGTCGACAAGAATGTCAAAGAGCTCGGATGAACGGGAAATGATTCAGATGGTTAGAGTAAGCTGGTATTGTCTTTAGCGTCACCTGAGATCGGTGTCCTAGTGTAAGAGGCTTTTAAGTAGAGATTTCGTATTTTTGATTTGCTTTACAACATTTGTGCGGCCGGTGGTATGGATGTGCAGACTTGTTATCTGGTGCGGAAGGTCGTGGGAGCACGTCCCACGTCCCACGAGAAGATTGAATAAGTGTGACATGTAGTCACTTGATTGATCGAAGATTGGAACCAAGTATGAAAATTGTGGTACTATAGTTCATGTGAGAATTTATACCTGAAGGGCGCTCGATTCACTTGGTGGTGGGCTGTGGAGGTTTGTTCCGGTTATGATGGATGTTCTCGTGTGTTATGGGAAAAAGGGTTATTATGGATCTTTGAAAGGTTATTAGCCTAGTACGGTGCGATCAGAATCGGCTTGAGGTCTGTGGATGGATTTAAATGCGAAAATGGGATCTATGTCATGTCGGATGTGTTCATTTCAGCATGGCGCTCCTTGTGGAGGAGTATTCGGACGTTGGATGTTATTTCGTCGTCGGCTATTTCATGTAATACTATATTGTGCCGTGAGAGTTGTGAAATGACTTGATAAATTTCCTATGTGTTGAGGTTCCGCGTAGTGATGATGTTATGTGAGCAGGATAGCTCTCGAGATTCAGATCATATATCGCACCTTAGTTGTGCTTGACTTTTGCAGCGTATGGCACTATCTGTCTCTCCAGGGATGGTATTATGCACTTAGCGTGCTTGTGGCCGATATTCGGGTATTATGTAATAATGAGCATTCTAGCTCGGTAAGTATCTCCTTATATAGATTTTTTGTGTGGATCGGGTGGCACGCTGCCACAGGCATGTTGTTTGGATCAGGTTGTGCGCCGCAACAGTGTGATGTTGAGTACAGTCCCCTATATATATTTTCGTGTGTTTTATTTTCCATTTTAGGAGGAAGGATCGTAACACCTTTTCGGTTGTTTAATTAGTTATGTGGGTTGAGTAGTTCTTTCCAGAGTTCGTTTTTCTTATGTATCACGTTCGGGTTTGTAGCTTATTGGCATATTGTGGCATCGCATGCGACTTTTGGCAGTGTCTGAGGTGACTTATTGCCTGAACAACTTATGCTGGGTGAGATGAGATTATTGGATCCGGGATCAATGCGATCGAATTATATGAAGTATATTAAAGAGCAAATACCATTATTTGGTTCATAATAGGATGATGATTCTAGTCAAAGGGAGAGAATCAGTGATTTGTTGACTCTACAGTTGGTTATTAATTTCTACACATCTCTTCCGTCATGGCGGTATTGCAAGAGTTAGAACAAGACTTATATATGTCATGAGGTGCATTGTGAGCATCAGATTCGTGAAATTTCGGCTATTGTTATCAGAAGATGTTATTATGGTCATGTGAGTTATGCAGTGCATAGTGTGAATTCAGCAAAGGTATGCAATCATGTATCGGTGCATCGTGTAGTGATTGATACGGTGTTCGTTTATGGGAACATGCCTGGCAGAGAATTCCGGATGTTGGAATTGGACTCTAAGGCTTATTTGGCTAAGTAAAAAGGGAGAATCTTCAGTCTGGCTAGAGCTAGTGTGCTCAATTGAGTTGTGGTAGCACGGGTAAGTACACGAGGTGTTAACAAAGATTTCGGACAACTCCAGCGCAGTTCTTAGCACGTTCGAGGACGAACGTATGTTTAAGTGGGAGAGAATGTAATGACCTGACCGATCGTTTTGATCCCTAGCGCGTCATTCGGCGGTTTGAGGCCATGAACAATCACTTCAGGTGTTATAACATGTGCGTATGGTCGTAATTGAATTTCGGGAAGTTCAGAGTTGATTTGGAGAGAAAATTCGAATTTCGGAAGCCTTAAGTTGGAGGAATTGACTAAGGTGTGAATTTTGAGTAAACGGCCTCAGAATCGGTATTTGAAGGTTCCAGCAGGTTCGTATGATGATTACGGACTTGGGCGTATGTTCGAATCGGGTTTTGGATGCCCCGGGAGCATTTCGACACATATTGTGGAAGTTAGCACTTTGGAAATATTCCATAAATTTGGGTTGGAGTGCATTTCAATGTTATCGATGTCCGTTTGGAATTCCGAGTCTGGGAATAGCTCCGTATGGTGATTCCGGTATTCGGAGCGCGTTCGGATGTGGATTTGGAGGACCGTAGGTCATTTTGGGGTCATTTGGCGAAAGTTAGAAATTTGGATAATTTTGAGAAGTTTGACCGAAAGTGAACTTTTTGATATAGGGGTCGGATTTCGATTCCGGAAGTTGGATTAGGTCCGTAATGTCAATTATGACTTGTGTGTAAAATTTGAGATCAATCGGACGTGATTTGATAGGTTTCGACATCGAATGTAGAAGTTGAAATTCTAAATTTCATTAAGCTTGGAATGGGGTGCGATTCATGAATTCGACGTTGTTTGATGTGATTTGAAGGCTCGACTAAGTTCGTAACGTGTTTTGAGACGTGTTGGTATATTTGGTTGAGGTCCTGAGGGCCTCGGGTGGATTCCGAAAGGTTAACAGATCGATTTTTGGACTTAAGAATTTCTGAAGCTTAATGCTTTTGTTGTAATCGCACATGCGTGACTTTGGCCGTAGGTGTGAGATCGCGGGTGCGGCGAATTGCTAGCAGAAGAGAGAATGGACTGGAGCTGGGGGAGCCGCAGAAGCGGACTGGAGAAGCGCACCTGCGTGTGCGCAGGCGCGAGGCAGCTACAGCTGGTGCGTAAATTGCGCAGATGCGCATGGCAGGTCGCACCGGCGATGCTCGCAGAAGCGAAGAAACTTCCGCATGTGCGAGATATTGGCTGGGCAGTGAGGACCGCAAGAGCGGAATTTGGACCGCACCTGCGGAGCCGCAGGAGCGGCTGTTGGACCGCAGGTGCGAAGGTCGGGCTGGGCAGAATGCTTTTAAGCGAGGATTTGGCCATTTTTCTCCCATTTTCATTTGGTTTGGGCGGTTTTGAAAAGCTTCAAGGGGAGAGTTTCAGCAAGCAACTCAAGGTAAGTGATCCTCCCTTATTATAAGTTAAATACATGATTATATATGGATTGCAACATGAAAATTAGTAGAAATTGTGGGGTTTTGGTAGAAAACCTAGAATTTGATATTTTTGGATTTTTACCACGAATTTGAGCATGGGATTGGACATAAGTCATATATTTGAGTTTATAAGGTTAAGAGTAAAGTTTATCTTCGAAAAGGTTTGGAATCCGGACACGTGGGCCCGAGGATGATTTTTATCGACTTTTAAAACAAAACTGAAATTTGTTATAAATTGGATTATAAGGAGTATTAGATTATATATTCATGGATTTGCACATTTATTTACTAGTTTTGGAGCATTGAGCGTCGATTCGAGTTTTTGGGAAGGCTTGGGAGCCGGAGAAGGAACTTCAGAGCGAGGTAAGTCTCCTTTCTAACTTTATAAGAGGAAATTAACCCCATAGGTGAAATAAATTAATATATGCTTCTAATTGTGGGGGTCTACGTACGCACGAGGTGACGGGAGTTCGTACGTAGCTACTAGCTATGCCTATGTCCGGGTAGTCTAGGTTTACATCATACCTTGTTGACATTGCTGTCGATTTATGTTATTGTTTGCCTTGAGAAGAAGCAAGATTGAAGTTGAGTAATAATTGTCTTGAAAGAGTGAAAATTTGAAGAAATTTAAGATTTAAAAGGTTTCATTTGAACTTCGAAATTTCGAAAAGAATTGAGGAATATTATAATAGCTTAAGAAATCTATGTGTAACCGCGTCGCATATATGATTCGCGAGCGGGGTAATTTTCCTTAAAAAACATCAAGTTGAATTTCCCTTATTTTGAAAAGAATTAAGAAAGAAATATGATTTAAATGTTAAACTTATATTTGGCCGCGTCACAGGTATGATTCGCGAGCGGGGTATTTCCTTAAATTTATATTTGACTGCATCGCATGTATGATTCGCGAGCAGGGACCGCATCGCATGAATGATTCGCGAGCGGGGTAATATATGCATCTATGGTTCGCGTCGTTCGACCCTCGTCAGTGCACAATTTATTTTTATTGTTGGATCGGGCCGTACGACCTCGGCATGACTTGCGCATGATTGTATTAATTGCTTCAGAAATTATAATAATTGATATTGCCTCATCGGCGTGAGATATAAACTGTTTAAAAGATGAAAATGAATTTGAAAAATTTCTTGTTAACAAAATAATTGTTTACTTATTTCATGATATCACGCTTACGGGCGTTCTACGTGATCCATGCTTAATCATATCATTGGTATATTAATTATAGCCCATAGTAAGTGTCCGATTCGACCCCTCATCACTACTTCTTCGAGGTTATGTGGGATACTTACTGGGTACGTGTTGAATTACGTACTCATACTACACTTGCTGCACATTTTTTGTGCAGGTACATATATGACTAGTGGCCTTGAGGGCGCAGAGGCGCGATTACTACGGGGACTTAGGTGCGTTGCACTCTATACTATGATCCGCAACCAGCAGAGTCTCCTACAGGGGTATTTATATTTCTCCTGTCCAAATTTGTATTTCGGACAATTATTGCATTTTATTTTAAATTCCTAGAAAATGCTCATGCACTTGTGACATCGGATTTTGGGCGATTATAGATTGAACTGTATTGGAACTTTTAAATATATTATTATTTATTTTGTAAACTTCATCTTTTACTATTTAATTGAAGAAAATATGATTTCAGAAGGAAATATGGTTTCAGAAATATTAGAAACGAGAACCAAATTAAGTATTTATTTTTGGCTTGCCTGACAGCGGTGTCCGACGCCATCATGACCCTTATGGATTTTGGGTCGTGACACTCATCTTCCCCAACCCCATTTTTAATCATCTTCTCCATTTAAGTTTTTTCCTCTATAAAATGATCATTGCCACCACCTTATCACCACCACAGTAATAGCAACCACCACCGCCAACATTAACTTTTAGAACAAAACCCACAAACACCATAACTCACTGTCTTCACACCATTTTAAAAAAAAAACAGAAGACATTTGCGCGGGCATTACACTACATCAGAGAGCTGGAAACAGTTTCTTCACAAGAAAAACAATTTCTTATGCAATTCTACACCCCAAAAATAATCGCATAAGAAATTCGCGCAGGCAATCTGGAAACGATTTCTTGGTGTAATTTACACTCCAAAAAGAAATTGCATAAGAAAAAACAAAATTATGAAAACAAGTGGAGAAATCAGTCACTGATATTAGCAAATACAGAAACGATTCGGCCAAACTTGGAGGAGATGAATAATTAATTTAGAATTTGGATCTAGCTCTAAAATTGGTTTAGAGTTTTAGAGCTTAACCTATCGAGAAGATAAAGGTGGGTGTCCGGGGTAAAAGAAAACAGTGGAGTGGTAGGGTGTGGAAAAGGACCAAATTATTTAGAGTTTGTTATGAAAATAATTATATTGTGGGTGTTCATTTATTACTCCGCTATAGATAATCTTCC
>AWOL01S0019858.1:2520-14812 GCA_000715115.1 Nicotiana otophora
GTATTGATGATCTATTTGACCAGTTGCAGGGTGCTAGTGTATTCTCTAAGATCGACTTGAGGTCAGGGTACCATCAGTTGAAGATTCGGGATTCGGATGTTCCGAAGACTGCTTTTCGGACTAGATATGGTCATTATGAGTTTCTGGTGATGTATTTTGGTTTAACTAATGCTCCAGCAACGTTTATGGATCTGATGAACAGGGTATTCAGGCCATATATTGATTTGTTTGTCATTGTCTTCATTGATGACATATTGATCTACTCACGCAGTAAGGAGGAACATGAGCACCATATGAGAGTAGTGCATCAGACATTGCGGGAACAAAAGTTATATGCTAAGTTCTCTAAATGTGAGTTTTGGCTAGAGTCTGTAGCATTTTTGGGACATATTGTATCGGGCGAAGGTATTAAANAAGTTATATGCTAAGTTCTCTAAATGTGAGTTTTGGCTAGAGTCTGTAGCATTTTTGGGACATAGTATATCAGGCGAAGGTATTAAAGTTGATCCCAAAAAGATTGAGGCAGTTCAGAATTGGCATCGTCCCACTTCAGCAACTGAGATCAGGAGTTTTCTAGGTTAAGCAGGTTATTATCGTCGATTCGTGGAAGGTGTTTCATCTACTGCAGCACCTTTGACTAAATTAACCCAGAAGGGTGTTCAGTTCGGATGGTCTGATGATTGTGAGTCAAGCTTTCAGAAGCTCAAGACAGCACTGACTACAGCACCTGTGTTAGTGTTACCATCTGGTTCGGGAATATATACAGTGTATTGTGACGCGTCACGTGTTGGCTTGGGTTGTGTATTGATGCAGGAAAGGCGAGTTATTGCATATGCTTCACGGCAGCTGAAGCCCCACGAGAAGAATTATCCAGTACATGATTTGGAGTTAGCTGCGATTGTTCACGCTCTAAAGATTTGGAGGCATTATCTTTATGGGGTGTCTTGTGAAGTTTACACTGATCATCGCAGTTTGCAGCATTTGTTCAAGCAGAGGGATCTAAATTTGAGGCAGCGCAGATGGCTGGAGTTACTAAAAGATTATGATATTACTATCTTGTATCATCCGGGCAAAGCAAATGTGGTTGCAGATGCCTTGAGCAGGAAGTCGGAGAGTATGGGTAGTTTGGCTTTCTTTTCAGCAGCGGAAAGGCCATTAGCCTCAGATATTCAGTCCTTGACTAATAATCTTCTGATGCTGGATATTTCAGAGCCCAACCGAGTTCTTGCATGGGTGGTGGCTCAGTTTTCACTATTTGAACAGATCAAGGCTCGTCAGTATGATGATCCACACTTGATGGTTCTTAGGGAAACGTTACTACGAGGTGGTGCCAAATAAGTTACTATTGGAACGGATGGTGTTCTGCGACTTCAGGATCATTTATGTGTTCCTAATATGGATGGACTGAGGAAAAGGATCCTGGAGGAGGCACACAGTGCTCAGTATTCTATTCGTCCAGGTGCTACTAAGATGCATAGTGACTTGAGGCAACATTATTGGTGGCGACGAATGAAAAAGGACATAGTTGAGTATGTATCTAGGTGTCTAAATTGCCAGCAAGTTAAATATGAGCACCAGAGGTCAGGTGGCCTACTTCAGTAGATGACTATACCAGAGTGGAAATGAGAACGAATTACTATGGACTTTGTAGTTGGGTTGCAGATGTGATATGAAAAATGGGCACGAGGTGCCGGAGAAATATGATGATTTAATTATGGGCACGAAATACCGTAAAAATATGAAAAGGGCTGAGACCCGTATTTTTATGATTATGAAATGAGGTGTCACATGGTAACTTTTAATTGAAAGAATTATATTCAAAATATTTATTTGGAAGGAATTTTATTCAAAAAGTAGTATTTGAAGGAATTGTATTTGAAAGATATTTATTTGAGGAAATTATATTTGAAAACGATTTATTGAAAGAATTATATTTGAAAGATATTTATTTGAGGAAACTATATTTGAAAAAGATTTATTGAAAGAATTATATTTGAAAGATATTTATTTGAAAAAATTATATTTTAAAGAGAGTTATTTGGAAGAATTATATGCGAAAGATATTTATTTGAAGAACTTAATTTAATTGGGTGTACTTGTATTTATTATTTGTTGATCAATATTAATAGTGTTCTTGTTTCCATGTCGGGCATATCACTGGTTGATTTGTGTTGTCCTTATTATTATTTGTTTCCTATTATTTTATATATTATATTGCACAGGTTATTAGACCAGTGAGTGTCTTGACTGTACCTCGTCTTTACTCCATTGAGGTTAGTCTTGATACTTACCGGTACCGACTGTGGTGTACTCATACTACACTTCTATATATTTTTGTGCAGAGCCAGGTATTAGAGATATTAGACTCGAACAGAGTTAGAGTGGGATCGCAAGAATTCAAGGTAGAGCTGCTTGGTTGTCGCAGTTCCTTGGAGTCTTTCCATTTTATTGTACTGTTATTTATTATTCAAACAGTATTGAGTATTCAATCCTTGAGATCATTTCATGTATTCAGTTAGAGTTCGTGACTCAGTATTGCCAGTCTTAGGAGGTTGTTATGTTTGTAATTATGTCCGCTGTTAGTTTTAAAAAACATGGCTTGAATTGTTATAAAATCGGCTTACCTAGTCTTAGAAACTAAGTGCCATCACAACAGCTGTTGCGGGATTTTGGATCGTGACACACTTCAAAGTACACTTCAGATATTTAATATATAAAGTTATTGACTCTATACTTAGTGGTAAAAAATTTAAAAGTCACTAGACAATTAGAATTTGAAGGGGGGGAAATCGAGGAATCTTTACTTCAATTAAAATCTCTCACAATTAAATAGAATATCAAAAATATTTCAATACATTTGGAATGTTTCTTAACATCTTGTTTGGTGAAACATTTTTGATGTTAAGAAACATTCCAAAATCTATTGAAATATTTTTGATATTTCATTTAATAATGAGAAATTTTAAGAAAATATTAGGTTAGCTTGGAATGTTTCTTAACATCTTGTTTGGATAGTTGTTATCTATTTTATTCTATTATATTATTAGTTTAAATATAATATTTGTTTTAATTGTTACTTAAATTTTATTATTTTGTATTGCTACATAACGTGAAACAAGCCATTTTGCGTAATGACCTATTTAGTATGGTCGCGTAGTTATCTTATTTTTCTCATCTTTGGCTTTATTTATTATTTTAAAAATATATTTTATCCTTTATTTTATCTTTTTTATAATAACTCTACCATGTATCCTACTTTTTTGTGGTAATATTATAAGCTTATTCGTTATATTACTGACGTGTGGTATTATGAAATGACAAAAAATGCTACCATTTGTCCAAATATAGATTCATCAAAATAATATAGTATAATACAATATATTTTGAAACAATAGGTAGCAATCATCCAAATAAGTAATAAAACAACACACAATATTTTGTGAATGGTTAGATGAATACAAGATGGCTCGCCACCATCATTAGGGATGTCAATGGTTTTTTAGAGACCAACCAAAACATACCAAATCGAACCTTACCGAATTATTTTTCCATGAAAATGTAGGTACAGTCAAATCTCTCTATAATAACCTCGTTTGTTACGGATATTTTTGATTGTAAAAGCGAGGAGTTGTTATAGAGAACATATATTATAACATAATATGAAAGTTGGTTCTGAAAAAAGCTTGGCTTTTATAGTGAAGTGTTGTTATAGAGAGATCTGACTATATAGACATATTGTACCGGATAATTATTTGTATAAATTATATTTTTTATTAAGTTTTAAAATAATAAAGTATTAAAATTTATTTTGGGCCTTGATGAGGATTCACGTAGAGACGGCTACAACACCTACACCTACTCTTGAGATGAGTTGGATCAAGATGAGCTGAATTCAATAAATGGGCGGATCATAACCAGCCCAACCTTGATGAGTTACGCGGGTCATTTGGGCTTGGGCCAAATTTGACATCTCTCCTCTCAAGTGTGATCAGTCGACAACGATGTCGATAATCTTCTTCTACATTATAAGACAGTCCATAAAACAATACCACACAACACCGATCATATGTGTATTTTCTGTGGGAATTTTTTCCCTTCTGTGGTTGTCCTTGAAGAGCACAAAAGATTCTACCAATACAATCACTGGTTAACTTTCCCCTTAAATTAAGTAATTTTTCTTTTGTAGTTTATTGGGGTTTTTTTGTCAATTGATTTTGTGTGTATTCTAAAAATATTGAGAATTCTCGATTGGATTTGTGTGTGTGTTTTTTTTTAAGCTCAAACAAAAAAATTTATTAAATTGAATCAGCAACCAACAAGTTTATAACAAAACTAGGTGCATACTCCCAATAAAAAGAACTAGCATAATTTTCTAGATTCTCTTGCCAAGCAATGAGCAACTAGATTTGTTTGCCTCTTAACCCAAACTAGAGAAATATTAAAATTTCTCCTCAGTAAGAGATGACAATCCTCTGAAAGCACTCCAAACTACGTAAAATCTCAGGACTAACAAGAAAGCATAATTTTCTGCACATCACATTCAATTATAACCGGCCCGTTAAAATATTGAATCAACCAGACGAGACAAAACGTAAACCTATAATTTCAACATGCCCAGCAACTCCAAACTAATGATATCAATCTTAACAACTTTCACAACTTACAACACGTCAAAATCATTTAACCTAATCAAAATTTTAAATTTGATAGGGAATTTGCACAAATATGCAGCCCGACATGACACATTGCATCTAAGTAGCCATATTTTTCACTTCACACCTACATATTTAATTTTTTTTCAACAGTATTTATACACTCTGCTATATTATTATATAGTATTTATACATCTATATGAGTAATGTATTTATTTTATATAAATGTGTACCACCGTTGTATAAAAATGAATAACAATGTATAAACTATAGTTACAAACTTCTTTTACATTTTTGTTTGCAATGTTTGTCCAAAACTAATCCAACTCTCCGCCAAATAACTTTAAATTTTGTAAACAACATACTTAGATTATTTCTAACAAATCTAAACAACATATACTTCAAAATCTCTCCACAAAATCAAATTTAAAATGTAAACCCACTTCTTCAAGCGTTTTCAACAATGTGGGTTACCTTTCTAATCTAATTTTCACTATGTCATTATAAATTTGAGATCACTAAAAAACAAAAAGAATCCCTCAAAGGCTCTAACAAAATATAAACAAAGAAATCCTCAAACCACCAAAAAGTTAAGTGTAATAAGATGGATAAAATCTTTTCATTTAGTCAGAAGTCTCGAATTCGAACTTTGAGAATGAAAACAATTCGAGGTGATAGCGAGTACTTTTCATAGTGAACCCCTAACACTTGTTGAAGGAACTTGAACAAGTTCTTGAGCTACATCCATGAATTCAAGTACCCTTTCTTCTTTACACTTCAACAACAACTTGGCAGCATCTTCTTTTTTTTTTTCATTAATATTTTTACTTTTAAGAAGGGAGCCTTGGCGTAACTGGTAAAGTTGCTTCCATGTGACCAGGAGGTTACAGATTCAAGCCGTGGAAACAGCCTCTTGCAGAAATGCAGGGTAAGACTGCGTACAACAGACCCTCGTGGTCCGGCCCTTCCCCGGACACCGCGCATAACGAGAGCTTAGTGCACTGGACTGCCCTTTAATATTTTTACTTTAAGTACCCCATTATTATTTGCATTATCAGCTCAATTTATAACCCCTTCTTTCTCTTCTTGAAGAATTTTATGTTTCTCTAAAGAACTATTCTTTGTCTTCGACTCCCAAAAGGTTGCTTCTTCTGGTAGTTGGTATTCAGGTTGCAGGTCAAACTTCACTTGTTTCTTGGTTTTGGGCTTCTTCTTAATATAGCATATATAAGTAGTAGGAGTACTACCACTTTCAACCTTGGTTTTTTTTAGTTACTAAGTAGCCGTTTGGGCATTAAAAAGTGTGAGATTTGAGAAAAGAAAGTAGTTTTGAATTTAAGTTAGAAAAGTATTTAGAAATTAAAATTATGTTTGGACGACATGCATTTCACTAAAAAATATATTGTAGTTTTGTTATGAAAAAAATTGTTTACTACTTTTACAAATTTGAAACTCATCTTCAAACATTTATAACCAAACAATGCTTTGAATCAATATGAGTTCCGGGGAAAAAGGAAAAAAAATCTATTGACAAACGGGTCATAATTCTTTCACCAAACCGTATTACCTTTAGGAAAAACTCACGAATTCCATAATTTTACCCATTCTAATATTGTATATTGAGAAAAGTTGGGAGATTGAGAAGGGGTTATGAAGTGTTTTAAAAACAAAGGAGTTGTGGAGAATAGGATGAAGCAAGGGAGAAAATGGAACAGTGTTTAAATAGATGAGGAAGTTTGGAAGAAACAATTAAAACAATAAAAAAGTTTGGAAGGAGTCAAATGTAATACCGTTAGGGGCAACCACAGTGACTGTGACAGTGGAGTGAAATCATTTTGTTTTTCAATAATGGAATTAGGTATTTGAGCTGCTTTTAATATTTATTTATAATATATGAATAGAAGAAATGACGAAGAATAAGTAGAGAGAATTTAAATAATGAGTCTTTGGTTATAGAAGGTGTGTTTCTTTTGATAAGTGTTAAATTTATTAATAATATACATAAATATTTGTACTTTCTTTCTAAATAAAATTTGAATTTTGTTTTTTAATTTATCACTTGAATTCAAGTCAATTAACTAGTCAAAAGAACCTTAAAACATGTCTACTAGTTGGAATTCTTGATACTTTTGAATTGACATTCGAAGACATTTCTGCTTTTGGTGATGAGAATTCAATAACTCACTTTTCTCAGCAATCTCAATTTTTCTTTCTCTTATTCTATTTGTACATATTTTTAAATTAAATCAACATTTATGTGTGTGAGTGCTTTCGATAGAAACTGAGAAGACTAGTAGACATTGGATAGGGGACCGTTGTTTCTACGATAGGGCAAAATTTTGGCTATATGTCATGTTGTTTTCTTGTGGACGAAAAAGTATTAGATAAAAAATTAAAAATTGGTCGGTCGGTCAAAACGAATTGCATTCGCTAATCAAAAAGCATATAAATATATTTATAATACACAAATATATAAAAATTATGTATTTTATCGACTATTGTTAATAGTCATTTCTCCACCTTTTGTGTGTCTGCCATTAAAATTTGTGGATGGGAACTCCAAAAGACTAGTAGGCATTGGACAGGGAACCGTTACTTCTATGACACGGCAAAATTTTGGCCCATTGCCCTGCCCCATTGTTAGATTGAATTTTTTCTTTTTCTTTACTTTCATTTATTTTAATATTTTCCTTATGTTCTCTTCGGGAAAAATATACTATTCTAAAATATCTTTGTCCCAAATGGAGAAAAATGAATGTAGTATTCATGTACTCAAGCGTCTTATATTTTGTCTATATAAAATGTCTCCCAAAATATTCAAATCTTGTCCCATAAAGATTCTTGACACCATTTCTGGGCCAAAAGGCCAGCAACTTTTACAAAGACTTTCACTGATAACACTCTAACTTTTACAACTACAGTTAAACAAAGAAAAAGAGACTAAAGAAATCATCGTAAAAGAAGAAGAAAAGGGAAAATGGTAACGAAAGAGTAGAAGCTCTAATGTTGGATCATTTCGGCATTAATGGACAAGATGAATTTATAAGTATGTGTCTAATTTTGCTGATATGGTATTCTTAGTACGTATATACAATATTACATGATTTTAACTAACTTACATGTATCATCATTCATGAAAAAAAGATAAGTAATACCTTAAATATATTTGGTTTGGTTTCTTGAAATTGACAGGTGCATATATGTGATAATGAAACTGAATAGCAGAAATTGAGCACATAAAGACAAACTAGACCTACTCACACTTGTCTAACGTAGCTACTGACAATTCTAATTTGTATGACACTTCTCTAATTATTCTGAGAATATGAAATGGACCAAAGTACTTTCTTCCAAGTTTGTGCTGTCTTTGAAGTCGAATTGATGCTTGTCTGTATGGTTTGAGCTTTACAAAGACCCAATCTCCTGTTCTTTGTTTATCTGCTAGCGCCTTCATTCTTCGCTGAGCTTTAGCCAAATTTTATTTAAGCATATCCAACACCTCGTCCCTTTGGATTAAAAATTATTCAGCAAGATCACTACTGCTGCTGCCCAAAATATATCTAGCAATTGTTGGCGGTTCTCTTCCATAAAGAGCTTGAAAAGGAGTCATGCTAGCTGATGTTTGAAGTGATGTATTGTACCAGTACTCAGCCCATGACAGCATGGACACCCATTCTAAAGGACTATCTGCCACAAAACATCGAAGGTATTGTTCGACACACTTATTTAGAGCCTCAGATTGTCCATTGGTTTGCGGATGATAAGTTGTAATCTGATAATACCAACCACAAAAGCCTCATCAACTGTACCGACAGAAAAAGTGGACGGTAAAGGTATAAAATGCCCGAACTTTGTGAGCCGGTCAGCCACTGTCATTATGTGATTTTTTCCTTGGAACTAGGTAAGGAAGTAATAAAGTCCATCGTTATATCCTCAAATACCATATCCAGGATTGGTAAAGGTTGTAAGAGACATGCGGGGTGATGATGAATGTCTTTCATTTTGCTGGCAGATCTAACAAATGGACACAAAAGACTGCACATCTTTCTTCATGTTTCTCTAGTAAAAATTAGAGGTCACACGATGATAGGTCCTAGCAACCCCAGCATGTCCACTAACTGTAGAAGCATGGAATTCATGTAACAGTTACTGACGAAGTGGTGAATCTGCAGGAATTACCAAACGTCCCTTATAAAAAGCAACCCCTCTTTGAAAACATAATCACTGCGCAACTCGAGATGTTGGTCAAGTTGTTGCTGAATTTTCAGTAATTCGGGATGGCTTCGGTTCAATTCCTTTAACTAGTTAACTAATGCCGGAATTTGGACAGAAATAGCCATAAAATTAGCTTCAGAATTATGCGACAATGCATCAGCAACCATGTTTTGTTTTCCCGGCCTATAGATAATGCGAAACTCATAGCCCAGTAATTTGCTCAACCATTTCTGTTGCTTCGGAGTTTGGATTATTTGAGTGGTAAGATTTCGAAGTGCCTGTTGGTCAGTAAGTATTGTAAATTTGCGTCCAAGTAAATATTGTCGCCATTTACCAACTGCCTAGGTGATAGCAAACATCTCTCGGTGGTAAGTAGAAGCTCGTTGCATGCGGGGGCTTAATTTTCTGCTAAAGAAAGCTACAGGATAGCCCATTTGAGATACGATTGCGCTTATCCCCACACTAGATGCATCAGTTTCTAGCTGAAATTCCTGACTAAAATCAGGAAATGCAAGAACATGAGTCGGACTTAGACACTTCTTCAAGGTTTCAAATGCTTCCTATGTTTGCACATTCCATTGGAAGGCATCTCTGCACAATAGGTCGGTCAAATGAGCTGCGATGGAAGCATAATGATAGATGAATCTTCGATAATATCCAGCGAGCCCCAAAACACTACGAACATCCTTCACATTATTGGGAGGTGGCCATTGATGGATGGCAATAATTTTTGTCGGATCGACTGCCAACCCTTGATGAGATAGTACGTGACCTAGATAATCAATAGTTTGTTGGCCGGATAAACACTTGCTCCTTTTGGATATTAACTGGTGATGTCGGAGCAGTTGTAGCACCAATTGAAGGTGGGTCAAATGAGCAATCCAATCAGGACTATAGACGAGTATATCATCAAAGAAACCAACACGAAACGTCGCAAATAAGGCTGGAAGATGTCATTCATGGTGGCTTGAAATGTGGAGGGAGCATTGGATAACCCAAACGGCATAACCAAAAACTTGTAATGGCCATCGTGAGTCCTAAATGATATTTTCCCAATATCTTCTATTGGAACACGTATCAGGTGGTACCCCCGAGAGTAAGTCCAGCTTAGAGAAGTACCGAGCCCCATGTAATTTATCAAAAAGCTCATCCATCGTGTGAATTAGAAAGAGATCATGCACAGTTAGGGCATTGAGGGCACAATAATCTACACAAAATCTCTATGCTCCATCCTTCTTTCGAACTAGTAACACTGGAAAAGAGAATGTGCTAGTACTGGGTCGAATGATACCTTCTTTTAACATCTCAGTGACTAATTTCCCCATTACCTGCTTTTGAAAATAAGGATAACGATATGGTTTGACATTAACAGGATCGGTACCTGGTTGTAAGTGAATCGCATGATCTTGGGATCGTTCTGGAGGGAGACCTTGAGGTTTCTGAAAGACATCTTCAAATGAATTGAGTATTTCCTTAATGTCAACTGGAGTATTTTCAAAAGTGACCATGTCCTCTTGCACCAACTCCAAACAAAAGAAGGAAGATATGGCATCAGTAGCCGTTAGACGACGTAAACTATGTAGCTGAGCTGGTTGGACCCCTGTAGGTGATTCCCCTTGCCAACGATAACTTGTTCCCTGGAAAGAGAACTCAGAAATGCGAGTGGAATAATCTTTGACCACTGGACCTAATGTAGCAAGCCAAGAAACTCCTAGAATCAAATCAGCTTCGTGTAGTGCGAGCACATAAAAATCAAGGTAAAGCTCACAACCTTGTACAGTCAGAGGAATCTGACTCACTAGCCCATCGCAACGGAGGAGCTGCCCACTTCCCATGAGAACAATGATATTTGGAGTTAGTTCAATTGGAAATTGCAAAAATTTAGCAACACGAGCCTGAATAAAATTATACGTGCTTCCCCCATTGAGCAAAACCTGAACCGGAGATCCATTGACATGGCCAGTGAATCGAAGAGTATGTGATGAATGCCCTCCAGCCAATGCATGATAAGAAATAGAGGAATGTTCCTTAACCTCTAAACATTGGAGTTCCTCTGCCAAAGCTTCATCAATAGTGAGGGGTGTTGGGATTTTAAGCTTGCGTAGCTTAAAGAAGGTGAATGAGAAATGGAGGGAAAATGAAATATTTGAGTTTCCCTTGGAGAAGGGACATTGTCCCATATCGGAGAAAGAAAAGGCTTTTGATGGGTATATATATAATTGCTCTTCTTCTAGCTCTTAAATAGTTAAGAAAAAGACAAGCCTCGCGCCGTCTTCGTCGTCGCTCGCTCGGCTTCGGCTTCGGATTTGGTCAAAGATCGATTGATTGATTAATATTTTTGGACAAAATTCCTTTCAATTATTTAATTAATTAATTAAATAATTAACGAAAAATTCAATCCAGAATAACCCATGACCCGCGACCCGATTTAGTCAGGCTCGTTTTCTTTCCCGGATTATTTTAAATATATTTTTCCCGCAATATTTCAAACACCCCTTTTCCAACAGCCATGGCTGTTTCTGAAAAGTTGCAAACCTTTTCAGAAACAATGCCAGCAACTCTATAAATAGAGTTTGAATCTCAGAATCTTTACTTACTAAATTTTCTGAGCTTCTTCTTCTTCTTCTTCTTCTTCTTCTTCTGCACAATAATTTTTCAGTGTGTTTTACGACCATTGAGTGGTTCGCAGTTCATCAGAGTTTTGGTACCAATACACTGGTGAGTTAAATCGTTCTATCCTGGGAGGATATATTCCAGCACCTCGGGTACTTGAGGGGAATAATTGTTTTAAGGACACACTGTGTATTCAGTGGACTCGATTTATTCCTATACTATTTCTTGTTTTCCATAATCTATTTTGTTAAACAAGTATTACTAACTTTCTGTTTTGTTTTTTCAGAAAGTTTAATTGTTTATTACAGCAATACAGAATAATTACAATCTTAAGAAAATTAATTTTTTTTTATATATTCTGTATTTTGTTTGTGGAGATTAAAAACCTGTGTGGTTTTTTACTCCTTCTGAATTTTACTATTTTGATTTGAAGATATAAAAACTTCATCAGAGTATTGAAATTAGTAAGACGATTTGAAGAACATAAAAACTTCATCGCTTTTCTGTAAAACAGTATATAAAAACTTCGGTTTTATTTATTATACATACTGTTGTTTTGTTAATAACAGTATTGTGTACTGTTCTGATTTTGCTATTAATTGAACTCTTTTGTTGTTTACAGTGAGAAATGGCAATTGATAACGGAAATTCTTCTACGACTATTGCGGCAACGACGATAGCCTCGTCAAGACGGACTGCTGTTCCACCGGCAGAGAAACCGGGGAAATTTTCCTGAGCCAACTTCAAAGGATGGCAGCAAAGGGTATTCTTCTGGCTTACCACACTTGGTATGCAGAAATTCACTAGTGAAG